>JABXWE010048260.1:0-19399 GCA_014611495.1 Limonius californicus
GCAAGCCTTTTTTAAACCCATATCTTGCTGCCTGATAGCTTCTATTGCTTTTTGCATATTCTCTTCGCTCCACTGCTTTCTTTTTTTCGAGTTTGGAGTAGACATTCTGAAATAATTTATATCTAGATATTAAAATTATAATATTATATTAATATCTACATGGCTCTAAATATGGGCCCCGGGCCCATAATAGAAGCACCAGGGGGGCCCATATTAGAAACAAACATGGTCGATAAAAAAATGAGGTTATGAATAACATCTATTATTTGAGAAAGCATATAAATAGCATACATCAAAGAATGATCGTTTGGCTTTCATTTGCCGTACGCAGTATTTTAAAAGAATTAAAAATGTTCATGCAATCGAAAAGAACAACTCACCTTCAAAAGTTTCAGCACATACACTAACCATTCGAAGTGAAATAAAAAAATATTATGTGGTAGTCACTGCAGCGCCATCTACATTATAGATGTTTAACATTGTTATTTCGAATTTAAGAATATTGAAAACAGGAAACTGCTTGAGATAGCCGAGAAACACCCGGGGCCCATATTACCGACCCGGGCCCATATTTGCCTACTCTCCTCTATGTATACCTGAAGGTTATTTTTAAAATGAAGCTGGTTCTGTACTAGTTGGTTCCTTGTAGCAAAAACGCATGAACTTTTGTCTATCCTTTAACTCGGTAGCAATTGTTTTTAGCTTTTCTTTTAGCACTTGTGAAATTTCCAGTTTATTAATATTTGTGAAGGAATTGATATGTTTGGTGATTGTTAAGCAACAAAGATCTGCTAAAGATGTTGGATAAAAGAAGGTAGATCCAAATCTCTCCTAGCAGTAGGTGAACAGTTGTTGAATGTTGTAAAAGTAGTCGCCTGGTGGTTCAATTGTTTACATGCAACACTGTTTATCAGACTTGTTAAATCTAATCCAATAAGTAGCTTTTTGATATCCATCGAAACATAGCCAATAATGAAAATAGGTTGTTGTTGACGGTTCTACGAAGAATCCATTGTTCAGCAAAACATCAAGTTCAAACGTAGTAAAAAAAGTTGCGGGTTCAGCTTGTGTCTAAATATTAATTAAAAATATAATCTTATAGAAGAGCTAAATGTATATTGATAATTATTTTTTTTATTGGGTTTACTATTCTCTGTTTATTTCTACAAATTCTAATATTGATGCTTTGTTCGGTTTACCGACATCTATGTCTCCGGTTCTCTTCAGAGCCAGTTTCTCATGCGGCTTTTAATTCTTTATAGCATCATTAAGTTCTTTAATATATGCATCTGACATTTCATCTATAAACCTTTTCGGCAAAAATATTACAAATAGCTCTGTTTCGACAATTATGCGTCTCCCCCAATCTTTAGTTTCTACAGTTTTAATCAGATTAACAATGTAATGTTCGTTTAAAAGCATCTCACTTACTTTCAATGTTTCTTTTTTCTTCATCAATCCAACATTATTCAATTTAGATAGACGATCCATTTTGTCTTCTTTTTCTTCTTCTTACTTCACTTTTTCACTTCTTACTTGCACTTCACCAGGCGACTACTTTTACAACACCTGAGATTTTTATTTCTCCTTCTAAATAGATTAGCTAATACTTTAAACTTATTTTGATGGCTGACTAGGACGTCTAACTACAAGTTATCCTTTAGAAAATTGTATTTATACCACTTCCAACATTTTTATCTTTGGAATTTTCCGTTTCGATATCCAATATAATGAGTTTGAGTTTTTAATTTATCTGCTGTGGAAGTTTGCGGTGTAAATAACAAGTTGCGGTTTTCAATTATTTAATTGCTACGGAAAGTTGTGTGAAAAATTGGAAATTGCGGTTTAATTTAATTTATCAGCTGTGGAAGTTTGCGGCGTAGATAACAAGTTGCGGTTTTCAATTATTTAATTGCTACGGAAAGTTGTGGGAAAAAATGGAAGTTGCGGTTTAATTTAGTTTATCAGCTGTGAAAGTTTGCGGTGTAGATAACAAGTTGAGGTTCTCAATTATTTAATTGCTATGGAAGTTTGAGGTGTAGGCAACGAGTTGTGGTTTTCTATTTAAATGATGCTAATGAGAATTGTGGTAAAATCTGTGGTTTGCTTTATTTTATCAAAACCTTTATAAAACAAAGTTTTTATGTATATTTGATCAGTTTTATTTTGCATGTCAATATGGATCCTAATCCTACTTCGTTCCCTGGTTTCATACGGCAAAACATTGTACATGCTCCCCCACATGATTACCAGTGGATATTTAAGTTTGATGACGAAGATCTAAATCTCATCGAAATAATTCTAATTGACCCGGGCATCAGTAATCGTAATTTATGGAGGCAACGACATATGACACATCTTTCGTTAGGTTTCTTCCGCCTAACGGAACAAATAGTTATCGAAGTGGAGACAAGACAAGAATCGTTGCCGATTTACAAGCGTGGGAGTTTTCTCCTTGTCCCTACTGCTCTAGGTCGACCTTTGCCGCCCCCCTTACACCGTCAGTACTACTACCTTCTTCGCCCGAGTGCAGTTGTAACAAGGAAAACGAACCACCTTAAGCTTACGATAATTGATTCCTCGGTCAGTTAGATATTACTTCAACATTAAAAACGACCTTTTCAAGGCCAAATAAAGAACTCAAACTAGTATTAAGTTATCTACACCTCTACAAACCCTTTCACCATCCCACCCACCCAAGCCTTCATAAGTCCAAGCCTTTGCCATTCACGCCTTCCCGCGCGCACGCGCATGTGAGCTCATTTTAATTGGGAGGCGTGGTTACACACGCATTTACAAAATGGCCGCCGGCCATTACAAAAGGCTGGATTTAAACAACATGGCTGACTTAGGGGCATGGTTACAAACAAAATGGCCGACCTAGGGCGTGGTTACATGGATTTACAAAATGGCCGACGAACACAAAATGGCGGATTTTAAAACAAAGTGGCCGACGAGCACAAATGGCGGATTTAAACAAGATGGCCGACTTCCGGTGCGCTAGAATCGGCATAGCTCTACTACTGTTGTCGTCTGGTAATTATTTACAAGATTGTGTACAAACAATGAAATATTTTAAAATGGATTGTTGCATATCAATTTGATATTTTCTATTGTCGTACTTTTAAAATAGAGGTAGGTACTTACAGTTTCAATTGGTGTTAGCGGTGTGAGCTCGTTTACTGAAAAAATCACTTCCAGAGCCGCAGATTCGTTACTATCTGCTTCGTTACTATTGACCATTGCCAATATTTTCTGAGTTCTTGGGTTATATATTATTGAATAAAACTTAAAAACACACGTAATTAACCGCACTTCACTGTCACTGTCACTTATTATTTAATGTTTAATTAAAATTTAAGGTTAAGTACAATGCCGTGACTGGGCATGACCACGTGTAAAAATAGAACTGATCTTCAATAAGATGTAACACATCTACATAAAATATTTGAAAGGACAAATACAACTACGTGGGGGAAGGGGGGGGCAAGACGGGGTCATTAAGCTTTCAGTTGGTTTCTTTAAATTACCTTGTCATATATAAAATTCAAAATCTACTGACCTCATTCATTATTATGTATAGCATTATACAAAATAAGTAGTTAACTTGAATTTTGAATTTTGCATTTAAAAAAAAAATATTTTCTTTAAATTATGGCATTTACACCATCTTGCCCCCTATGCGGGGTTAGACGGGGTGCACTACGGGGCAAGATGGGAAGCATGGAATGTAAATGTTCCTGTTGCTAAAAAATACAAATAATGTGTTTCAAGTTTTATTCAAATTATAAGAACACCTATTGACACTTAGCACAAACATGGTTCACTTCAGCGTCTTCATCTTCTTCACCAGCACATGAACAGTGTGCCCAGTTGCGACAAACAATGCACTGCACCCACCCTTCTTCTGACTGTAAATACAAATAGCTACAGTACAAGCATTGAGCATCTTCTTCGTCCTCTGGCGAAGATGAAGAAGAATCTTTTTTTTACGTTTAGTTTTTTGCGCTTTTTGAACTTTCGAAATAGTGCGTTTCTTCACAATTTTTGATTCAAATTTTTGCTTTTGCACTCTGCCAGCGTATTCTTCATCTTCGTCAGAAGGACTCGAGAATTTCTTTAGTTTCTGTTTGGGCTTTTGCAGTTTTACAACTTTAAAAGCAGTCCGCTTTACGATTTTTGGTTTGTTTTTCTCCTGTTGTTCTTGTAACTCAGTTTTATAAGGCGACTCAGTCAAAATAGCAGTTTTGCCCCTTTTTCTAGCAGTCCGTTTGATATTCGTCTTTCCTACATGGGGTACAGGTAATATTTGCTCTGGGGATACTGTAAATGGGCTCTTTTCGCTATAATTGCTCTTATTCCAGAAAGAACAACCTGGTGTGGCAGGTGTTGGCGGTGTTTTTAAATCGTTTCCTTCTGAATCTACGACTTCTTCAGTTTGGTTGGTTAGAGACACAGATCTGCTAGTGGTTGGTGCAAGTTTGTTGATATCTACAGCTAGAGGTACAAGTATGTTGGTAGTATCTGCAGTTGGAGGATGAATTATGTTGGTAGTATCTGCAGCTAGAGGAGGAATTAGGTTGGTTGTCTCTGCAGCTGGAGGTGCAAGCATGTTGGTAGTATCTGCAGCTGGAGAAATAGGTCTGTTGGTGGTTTCTGCAGCTATAAAATCTGCGTCAGTAAAATATTTTAATTATAGGGCAACACACCAGTTCGCTTAAATCCATTAATAGCTGTGGTTATTCTGGCAGCGTTCATAAAAGCGTTTCCAAACAAGTGAGCTACTTGGAAGGAAGTAACCACTCGGCCAGGGTTTGATCGCAGCCAGTTTGATACTTCGTCATCATAATAAGTGCTAAGTGGTTTCATAAATGCCACATCAAGAGCTTGCAAACGATGTGTGCAATGTGGTGGATAACACAATAAAATTGCACCATTCGCTCTAGCTAAATCTATAATGTCCGTCCAAAAGTAGAAGCACTGGATTATCTCGGGAAGCATGAGAGAATTCTATAAATTTTTTGAAGCAATTAACAAATATATTACTTTGCATCCACCCTGTCTTATGACACTCTGCCCATGTTCCTGGAAAAGCACCATTCAACAGCTGAGGGTTCATTCGTTTTCGAGGGTAAATAAGCATTGGCGGCATATAAGTCCCAGCGGCGTTAAAACAAATTTCTACCGTAATTGTTTGACCCCTTTCTGCTGATGAAAGGCTTCCCACCTGTCTTTTTCCTCGCGAAATGACTTTAGAGTTTGACTTGGACACCGATGAGACGCCTGTTTCGTCGCAGTTATATATTTTATCTGCAGTAAAATTGTATTTATCCATAACACCTCCTAACAATTCAAAAAAACTTGCTACTGCTACTCTGTTAAACCCCATAGCCCTAGCAGCAGATGTGGGTTCTGGTTTCCTAAGGGATAGATCTGGATGTCTCTTCAAAAAGCCTTTCATCCAGTCTATGCCTGCCATTTCTTTTTCAGTTGAAAAAGTATGAAATTTACCATTATTACAAGCTAACTGGAATGCCAATTTTCTCAAATCTGTAGTTGTAAGTCCAAACAACCTGGCTTCCATCAGCTTTAAGTACATTTTATTGGCGGAGGTGTTGTCGTCTCACCTGTTGCTTGTCTAACTGCCTTTACTTTTCGCTCTAATGTTATTTGAGGAAGGTGATAATGTAAAGAGGCTCTTCTATATCCCATGTTTCCTTGCAGAACTTCATCGACAGCTTGCCGCATACTCTCTTCGGACCAAGCTTGTCGTTCTGTCTTCCGCACGTAGGTACGAACCATTATCTGAAAGTGAGCAGGTATAGTTAGAGACATAAAAAATATGTAAGAACATAAGCGGTGCAAGATGGGGACTATCCCGTCTTGCCCCAGCTAACCAACTTCGTCTTGCCTCGTGTTTCGTTTTTAGGTTATGATGCTTAAAAAATCATGCAGGTAGCATTTCTAGTTATTGAAATTTCAGTATAATAACCCCAAATGCATGCTTAAACTGCATGACTTACGTGTATTATGACAATATGCACGATTATTTTTTACTCACCTTTGAAATAACAACGCAATATTTTAAGAGATTATTAAAAATCACAAAAATCTCCGTAACTTCTATACAACAGCAGGTACACTCACGGCAGTTTCGCGCACTATGAATCACATGTTTTGCAAAGTAGTTTCATCAAAAATTTGTAGATGCCACCACTCATATCGTTGAAAGAGCGCTACCCCGTCTTGCCTCACGACCCCGTCTTGCCCCCCCCCTATATAACTCAAAAATGGCAATTTTGGGGATTGGACCTTTTTCTTCCAAGGTTCAGATTTAAGAACACTGCTACACTCATTACAATAGGATTTTGAATCTAGTTTATGTACGATGTATCCAGCAATGTATATTAATACCATGTTTGCATTTTCGGTAATTTTTTGTTCACTAACTAACTGCTCAATTTCCTGCACGAGTGTTTTGTCCGTTTTATTTATTAAAGAACTCAATTCGCTGTCTTTTACATCACAAATAGTCAAAAAATCTTTGAGCTGAAAACTACCTGATGCTGATTTCATGGTAATAAGGCTTAAAACTTTAAGTTTCCTCTCGGATTCCAATATATCTTGCACAGAAGTATAATTTGCGCCGCTCATTTGGCGATATTGTCCAAATCTTGCTCTAAATCATCGGTTTGGAATTTTCCCATTAATACATATTTGAATTCCAGTAGGGCAAACTTGCGTAATTTCGCAACCATAAATAGCTGTTAGCAATGTTCTAGCTTAATCAACCATTGGGTAATACCTTTGAGGTATATATAATGTTATTATTTTTTTTACTTGGAAGTGATAAGTTTATATTAATTGTTAGAACAACATGTCCCACTGTTCTTAATTTCCCAGCATACCTACCTTATTTCGCAGTACGTTTGCCTTTATGTCGCAGGTATCTTCCTAATTCCGCAGTACATTGTTTTGCCTGTTATTTTGTATCACTAAATAGATTTCTTAGAAAATTTTTTATTAAAAAACTACCTATATCAGCAAAACAAATTCTTATTGACAAAAAAATTCAATCCGAGTCTGAATGTGCATGTGCTTCACACATAACACATAAAATTCGGGTCGTATGCTTCCAGACCTTGACAAGATTCATGGTACCATGCGGTGCAGCTCAAACACTGAATCCATGAACCATCATTATCATTATCATCTGCATAAATTTCACCACATGTAGAACACATCTCTTGATTCACTCTGCTAGTTTTTGCAGCAAAAGATTTAGGTTTGGTGTTACGAGACTTCTTCTTGGATGGTTTGGCCGTTCGGGAAGTGGATGGCTTTGGAGATTCAAGTGATCTTGGTTTACTGTCAAACAGACGAGACTGCTGAGTTTCACTTTTTCTCTTTCTTATTCCTCTGATAGGGGTGGGTTGTGGTAAAATATCTTTAAAATCACTTGAAACAGCAACAGGTAGACTTTTTGATGCCGAAGCATTAGTTCCTGAAGAGGAAACGTCTGGTGGTAGTTGGTCGTTGAATGATGGAGTGGCTGCAACCATGGAATTTATTTTGAAAGTTTCTTCTGGAATAACTTCATTTATTCAAAGGATAGATTCCAGACTTTCTAAATCCACTGCAGGTGTTTTTCATATTAACTGATGCTTGATAAACTTTAGAGAAAGCAGGCAAAAAATCGTTTCTTGTTGGTTTGTAGCCGGATTCGTTTACTTTCTGCGTCCAAAGGGTTTTCATAGGACCAAAAACTGATAGGTCGAGCGGTTGTAAAAGGTGCGTGGTGTGCGAAGGGAAGTAAGAAATATGATCTGATTCTTGTAAGCAAAGTGAAGTGCTTCTGAAGAAACGTGGCTACTGTGGGAGTCCATTAAAAGAAGGATGGGTTTTGTTGGTGGAAGAAATTCTAGAAAATGATGGAGAAATTTCAAGAAAATTTCACTGTTGATCCATCCATGTTTTGAAACGGTGACCATAGCATTGGCTGGACCAGTAGATTTTATTTCATCTGATATATTGATATATTTTTCCTTTGAAAATTACAAGGCACGGCCCACTCAGACCAGCTGCATTTATGGTAAGAAGAACAGTAACTGTCTCCCCTCTCTCAGTAGTTGTAGTTTGGTAAATTCTTTTACTACCTTTGGGAGCCACAATTTTCCCTGGCTTAGTAACAAAAGTAAATCCGGCTTCATCTAAATTCCAGATGGCATGTGGTTTCCTATCTAGTCCATGTTTGGTCACAGCTGTTTCTATATTAGTGTGGAATTCTGCTACATGTTCTTTGACAGTTGCAGCAGCACGAGCCATAGATAAATTTTCTGGAAGCCGCATTGCTAATCCATATCTTCCTTTAAAATTATTCCACCATTTCTAACCTGCTAGTTCTTCTTCTGAGTTAAAAATGTGCTTTCGACCGCTTTTTTCTACAATTTTAAAAGCATATTTTCTTACTTCTGTAGCCGAAAGCCAAGCTCCTGCATGTCTATTATATATTTCACTAGGCCAAGCTCTTCCTCACTAGTGAGACTAAATGGTTTGCCCAATTTTATCTCCAGAGTGGACCCTGGAGTGCCTCGGTTAACCTTCAGAGCATCCTTTAATGTGTTGTAAGGAAGGTCAAAATGTTTTGCCGCTTTATAAGTCGACCACTCACTTAAAACTTTTTGAACTGCAGCATGCAATTCTTGTTGCGAATAATTTCGATATTTTCCCCTTTTTTCCAGGCATTTTACTACGCACGTAAGGTCAGTAACTGAAAGAAGGAATTTGATAAATGTTTAAACCCAAATTTTTGCCAAATGTTTCAACTTAACATTAAAAATTTAAAACCCCCTCTGTAAAAAATAGGAATTTTTGAGTACACCAATGACCGTGATGTAGACCCTACTAAAAAAAAACAATAAATAATTGTGATGGTGATTGTATGGTACACCTGCTTCATCAGAGCGTTCGAATTATTTCTTAAACATTCACAAACAAATTATTTAATAAGTCCTTAATTCACGATGTTTGCCAAATTCACCAACTGAAACAAAATTCTTGAGTACCGGACATTGTGCTTTACTCTTACAGTTGGGAGTGTTGTAAAAACTAATGTTATCCTAAAAAAGTTTATGGTTTCTTCAATAATTGGGGACAGTAGCCCAAAATGATCCCCCTAAGGAAAAAAGGGCTATAAGTAATCCTAATTGAACCTTTGGAAGTACTAGTTTCCTGGCAAGGTTTTCTACATAGTATTAAGCAATTATTTACACCACAGATAACTGTTTCCAACTTTAGCTAGTTCCTGAAATATGCCTAAATAAAAGTC
This sequence comes from Limonius californicus, assembly GCA_014611495.1. NCBI lineage: Eukaryota > Metazoa > Arthropoda > Insecta > Coleoptera > Elateridae > Limonius > Limonius californicus. Next base: position 9,329 of record JABXWE010048260.1, read on the forward strand.
TTTGCAAAAGGATCATTTTGCCCGACATGTGGGGCAAAATGATCCCTTATGCAAATTATATGGAGAAAAGGTTTTGTATAAGAAATAAGCAAAAATTGTGAAGATTGAAACACCTTTATTGATTACAGTTTACGACAAACTTTGCTGGTGACTCTATGCAGCAGGAGGCGTGGATTTGTTGTGACGCAGATCACATGTGTAATCAGAAGCGTCATTTTCTTCTATGCCTGCACATTCATCATGTGCTCACAGGCGGCATTGCACACACTGAGTCCAACCTTCTCCATCTATAGAATTGGCAAACGTTTCTGTGCAATAGATGCACTCACTCTCTTCTTCAGACGAGTATTCCAGTATTTGCGGTTGCCTCTTTCTTTTTCCTTCTACACTTTTTGTGGCATTGGCTTTTTGCTTTCCTTTTCCCGTTGCAGTCGCTGCCTGTTTCTGCTTTAGTTTATTTGCTTTTCTTTCTTCTTTCCTGCGTCTTTCATCGACTAACATATTTTTATAGGGACTGTTAGTTAACACAACTGTCCCCCCACTTTTTTTGCTTTTGTTGTACGTAGAGCGTGAGTCATTTTTGGTAAAGGGTGGATTTGTCTGGGAGTTATGGCAAAACGGGAGGTTGATGGTGTTGATTCAACTGAGGAAGGTTGAGTAGAAGCAGTAGGCCCACTGCAACTTGGTTGATCTAAAGGTTGCATGTCAGACTCGTCTTGTTCATTGGTTTCTGGGGCAGCAACATCAATGACTGCTGGATCGTTTGCGTTGTCAGGCTCATCTTGTTCAGTGGTTTCCGCGGCAGCAAAACCGATGTCTGTGAAAACATCCGGGTCGTATGGGACGATTCCGGTTTTCTTAAATCCATTAATAGCGTTAATAGGGGTGCTGGCTTTCATATACGAATCACCGATGATTTTCGAAATCTGAAAAACTGTCACAACCCTTCCTCGGTTGTTGTTCAGCCATTTCTCCAGTTCATTTTCATGATAATGATTCAATGGGAACATAACTCCAACATCCAACGGTAGTAATTTATGGGTACAATGAGGCGGTAGGCAGAAAATGGTGACAAAATTTTCTCTTGCCTTTTCAATGACTTCCAAATGTTTTGTATGAGACAGGTGGCCGTCAAGTATAAGGAGAGCAGGGTCATCTGCTGTGGGTTTGACATGACCAAGGAAATGATCAAACCACTGTGAAAACACCTCCAGCTTCATCCATCTAGGCAAGAGACCTTACATCACAAGTAGTTAGTCCATACATTCTACTCTCCATATCTAAAATATGAGCGACTATCTCATTCTCTTCCTCGGCTGAAAAAAACACATTTCTTACTCCCAAGAGATTTCACTTCATTAACAACAAAGTCTTTCCCTTACATCGCCTTTTTAAACTCATTACTGGAACATTGAATTGTCTGGCACTTGTTTTAAATGCCATTCCTTTTTTTACAGCATCTACAGCTCTCCCCATGTTTTCCACATCCCAGCCTTGTCTCTGTGTTTTTATTGACATAAAACGAGAAACAGCAGCCGCTGGCGTCCGTCTTCTACTGGCGTGGCTAGCACCATGGTAGAAGTAGCTTAGGTATGCTATTGCGCACAATCCGGCCCGCAACCCGCAGCTGTGACGTCACGTTGGCAATAGTAAATTTACATTTATAGCTGTTGCACGAGTTTAAGTAAAATTAAGATATTCATAAAATAATTGTGAGTACATAATATACTGTCGTCGTGCACACAGCTTACGGGAATGGAACCTACCTTTATTGTGCCTCCTCCTATATATATTTGGAGCTTGCAAAATTTTTACACAAACAAATACAGAGTACACAAAAATAAAAGAGGCAGTAAATTTTAAAACACATATAATGGAATTATTGAAATGGCGATACAAAAAGAAAAGATAGGAAAAGGCGTTTTTACGAGTTTACAAATAAAATTTGAACGTTGAAGAAACAAAACTCGTCGCCGTTGACGTACAATATTTAGGATAATTCAATGAATCTGTGTGGCCAATGGAGTAGAATTTACAGGAAAAATACAGTATTACTATCTTTTACAATTAACAATAAACAATTGGCGACTGAAGATCGGTTTTAGGTTGCATAAAACAAGTTCAATATCGCGAAATTTTGCAAGTTTGCGCGAGAAAAAAAAAAGGTTTATTTTACACTGCACAAAAAAACTGGTTCTTTAGCTTGAATTTCGGTAGAGGCAGGCACAATTCCGGGAGCGTTGATTTTCAAATGCAGGTACGGTCGAGAAAGGGGTATTCTTCCGGTCCGGGAAAAATGTAGAAGGCCTCAGGAAACCAGGGGGGAACGAGACGTGGGCCGATACGTTCCTGGGGAAGCAGATTAATCCCAACAATCACCTTTTTTACGGGTTCCAACGCTTTTTATCCGAATAAATCGAGGAAAGAAACAATCACAATTGATTGTTCTGTAATCAGGCTACCCTGTTAAAACTGCTATTAATCCGACTTAACTTTGTCGAAATGATCCTAATTGCCTAAAAGAGGTATTCGGTACGATACTTATTTAACAGGTGCCGCGAAAGAAACCTGCTCTACGTGACGTTAGTCTCAGACCCAAGCTCGCTGGCCACTCGATTTTTTTACGGCTCTCCCCTTAAGATGGGAAGACACCGGAGTCATGAAAGGTGGAAGACTGACTGCCGTACAAACGCAACGGGAATTTGCATCCCCCCCCCAAAAGATTGTGCCGTATTTCGACATGTAATGAAAAGTTCTAGAATAAGGGACACGTGAGTTCTCGGAAATGCTTGAGGTCACGCGCAAGAAAAACAAGAATCGGTAGTTTTGAGCCTACAAGTAGATAGAGTTGGACAGTTTGACGACCACCCCCACTCCTGACCTTGAGTTCAAGGTCAAGGCCATTGTTTCTCCTCACTCGTTCTAAAATTTTTGTAAGGTGTTGTTTTATGATTGGATCAAATTTTGACATGCATTTAATTATTTCTAAAGCATTCCCATGGTCTTCATTGGATTCCAACGTGTAAGCTGCTTCTCCAGAATGTGCGCCATATGCTAGGCCGAGTTTTCCGATTAATTTAATAACTTCTACTATTCTCTCGAAGACTTCTATCTAAAACCATTTGTCTTTTGTAGGCTGAGTTGTGTGTATACATTAAACCAAAAAGATCTTTATTTTTCGTATGTAACATATAAGCTTCAACGCATTTATTGTGGTTCCCACTCATTTCATGTTCTTCAGTTCGTTGATTGGTATGCTTCCAATCGCTCATACCACTTTTAACAAAACTACTTTCATTACGTATATCGCAATATGCTAAACATATATAGCAAAATAAAGAATTATTTTGTGAAGAGTACGATAGCCACTTTCGATTTATACCATCTTTTCTAAAAAACGTGGCTTTGAATTTAAATAGCAAATTAACATCATTTGGTTGAAATGGATGTTTTTGAAAATAACTGCCGAGCTCTACTACATTAGGTTTCTGAAAGTATGCACTGCTTAACGGTGGTTTGGTGAAATTTTCTTTAGTTAAGTTGATGATTTTCTCATCCGGAATTATTTTCCCAGCCTCTGAGGCAGGATTTTCTGTAATAGTTTCATTACTTTCATATTTGTTTTCCTGAATATTAGATTGATCAACGGATTCATTGTTCCCAATGTTTGGAATAACAGATTTATTGTATTCATTTTTGTCTTCCTGAATGTTTTAGGTTTATCCACATTTGAACATGACGGTCTAAATATGTCTGTTAGTTTATGTGATTTTGTGGCAGCGTTCAACATTTTTTTCTCTTTTTTTATTCTTTCTTTTTCGGCCCCCCCTTTGTATTTTCTCTTTTTCGTGTCCATTTTAACGTCAAACCAGGAGATTAATAATGTATGAATTGTATATACTAAAATTCAAAACTTATGGATACAAAAATACAAATCAGAAGTATAAAATAAATAGTAAGCGGCTTACCTTTGTTTCTAAGCAAACACAACACAAAACGAATTGTCAATTTCAATCCACAATATTTACGGATCTACGCCCTTTGCAAAACTAAATTGACTGTCACTGAAAACAGTCACGACAGGCACTGATCCCAGCTATTTGCCGTCTTTACCCTGTCTCGAACAACAATATTATATATATATACAGGGTGTTATTTAAGCACGTGGCCAAACTTCATGGGGTGATTCTTTGAGTGATTCTAAGATAAAAAGTTCATATAAACATGAGACCTAAACGGCTTCGTTTTCAAGATACAGGATGTTGAAGTTTCAAAAAAAATTAAATTTTTTCAAAATTTGGAAAACGCGTAGAGGTATTCTAATGAAACTTGGTTCAGGTTAGTATTTCAGAAAGTGGCATTGTTTGGTCAAAATAAATTCAATTTATTTCCACCAGTGGCGTGCATCAGTTACCTTATTTTAGAAAAATCTGGTACACCAATGTTTTTCAGCCAATACGACAGGTTTTTTATCTTCATCCATTTAAACTACACAAAAGATGTCTCTTTTTTTTTTGATAGAATAATCCTTTTTCGAGAAAAACGGAAACATGGGAATCACCCCTTGAAGTTTGGCCACGTACTTAAATAATACCCTGTATAACGGTATTATGTTTGAATGCAAAAAAGTGTAGGTCATAAAATAAGAATTTTATTATAAATATGTCTCTATGATTTATGAAGTTTTCACTTTGAGAAGCAAGCCCAATTACGTTTTCAAATTTTATTGTTATATTTTTAAAAACCTTATTTGAAAAACGGAGTTACAATTCTCTTAAAGTTGTGTCAACAATTTAGACATCAAGCTTTAATAACTGAGCAATAACTACTCTCATAATTATTATGCGTAACTATATATACTACTGCTTAGGTTAGTAATTGCATTATCTCATTGTTATTGTATTAGCGTTGATTGAGACACTTCTTAGTAAGTTTTTCTTGGATATTTCAGTGACGTAGTTAATCGCATGATTTCACTGATAATGTACTATTAGTGTTGATTGAGATACTTCTCAATCATCGGTGTTAGTAAGTAATTTATATCAAATATTGCAGTGACGTAACTCCTTCCCCTTTAAGATGAAAGTTTATACAAGTAGATAACTTTCATTTTAAGAAAGAGTATAAATTATATTTGGTTCTTCAGGAGAATCTGTATTTTGATCTATTTTTGAAGAATTATCAGGTAATGCTGTTTTTATTTTCAAAAATTGTTTGAGTTTGGGATGGTTACATAACTGCTTTTTGTAACATATACAACATATTATTACTATGATTACAAGTATGATTACAATATAAGTAAAGGTATGCACTTGTTCTTTTAAAGGAAAAGATACTGTTGTCATCCTTTCTAATTCTAGGGTTAGCTTTGATAGTTGATCTAATTTTATGGATTTTAGATTAAATTGTATCGGCTTAGTAGCTGACACAGGATAATCTGTCAAAGGTAAATACACTGGTTCTTCTGGTAAGGGTGTTTCTAAATTAACATATTTAAATTCCTTAGCCGTAAATGAACAAGAGTATGGTACATTTACGTAATATACTCCTTGTAGTTTATGCACTTCTTCGTGTCCGCACTTTTCATGAATTAATGTCTGTTTAGGTAGTATGAGGATATACATTTCATCGTTTATGCTTTCAACTAACACTTCACTCATGTTTACTTTTACATTAACACATCCCGCGTTAGTTTTTACTTGCAATATGTTTTTAATACATTTATCCTCTTGATAGTTCTTTTCAATTTTCTTGCTAGGGCAGAAGAATTGATTTTGCAAAAATGTACATTGTTCTTTTAAATAATAAATTCTTTCATTTGCCAAAGCAATATAAGGTGTTGGGGAAATGATTACCGTATCTGTTGGTGTAGGTATTGAATATAAGTGATATAACGTGAATAGATCTTTATCTAGTATAGGTACATGTAATAAAAATACTGCGTGAGTTGGGGTAATGTAAAAATCTACGCTTATTGTTCATTCAAAAAGTATGTTGTCTTTTGAATAGATTTCTTGATCCGTGTGAAATTCTAAAATTTGAGATTTCATTAATTTAACTTGATTTTCAGTTATAATGCTTAAGTGTAAAGTGTTCAATTGGGCAAAGCTTAGAGCTGTTTGTAGATTTTGAATTAATCTTTGAAATTCTATAATATTTAATCTGAGTAGTGTTATAGTATGTCGTAGTTGCTGTACCTTGACTAATTGTATGGTATTATTTAGTACTTTGAAATTTTCAGTTACGTTTTGGAAAATTTTGCTGTACTCCTGAATTAGTTCATTGTTTAATGACATTTGTTTATTGAAATGAGTTAAGATATTCTCTTGATTTTGTACCAATGATCTTATAGCATTATCATATCGTTCTCCATCATTTGCATCTACGTTACCTGAGATTAATTTAAATATTGAACCTATGCCGTTAATTAATCCACGTTTTGATCTAGCATTTTCGTTAACTGTTAGGATGTCAGGATGTATCATTAACATATCGTTTCTTACCTGATTTAATAAATGTTCTACCACGACTATCTCTATTATAAGATCGTTTTTCCATGTTTCTTCCGTTATCTTTCTATCTTTTAATTGTTTTAGGCATGAATCTAAATCATAAAAATGTTTTCTGAGAGGTGTCAATGGGTAATTGTGTATGAAGGTGTGTTGTGTTCTTTGTATGCGTACTTCTCCAAGTTTGAGGGGTAGTATGCCTGGATTATGTTGCAAATTTTTAAATTCTATTTTGCTCTGTTGCTGATGCTCTTCATTATTATTGATAGTCCTACTATAACGATGAGGTTCCACATCTGAAATAATTTTGTCTGTTAGTTGTGATTTCCTTATAGGTTTTATTTCTTGTTTATGATAAACTTTATTTGACTGAGTTTTGATTTTATTTTCTAAGTTTTCTTTTACTAATTCTTTTTTATATCTAATTGCCTTTTTATCTCGGGGTAATTGTCTAATATAGATTTTAGTATCTAAAGGAACTTCCGGATATGGGCCTCTTTTTGTATTCTGATACTTTATTATTCGTTCTTTGTTTTCCGTTTCGCGTGTCCTAATTATTTCGTATAATTTTTTTATCTTGTTGTACAATTCACTTGTGTACTCGTGGTAATAATTTTCATCAAAAATTTCTAATAAGTCTTTTGCTTCTAAATGTCCGAATAGTAATTCTATTGGTTTGAATTTGGTAACGGAATGAATTGTTCTGTTGTAGATTATTACTGCGTTCTCAAATGGATTGCTTACTAATGTCTTTTCTTTTGAGTCTATTATTGTTCTAACGATTTCAATTAAAGTTCCGTGAGCTCTCTCTATCGAACCGTTACTATTTGGATGTAAGGGAGTTGCTAAGTGGTGTTCGATCTTATGCATTTTGAACCAATCTTTAATTAATGCTACATTGAATTGATTGTCGGTAATGATTCGTTTTGGGAGTTTATAATGTGCGAATAGTTTAATGCATGCATCTAGGATATCGGGAATGTTTTGAGATTCAAGTTCCTGATAATTAAAGTATTTGGTATAGTCATCTATTGCTGTTAAGAATTTTCTTTTATTTATTGAAAATATGTCCATATACACGATTTCAAAGGGTTCTTTTGGTGAATGATTTAATTGTAAACGATATTGTTTAGGTTGTCTTTCGTATTTTGTTTTTTGACATATTTCACATTCGTCAATAAACGTTTGGCAAGTTTTTTGTAAATTTGTCCAATAATATTTTCTACTAATTTCGTTATAGAGTTCTTGTGCTCCACGGTGTATCGGGATATGATTTTCTTTGAGGATGAGTTGTTGTTCTTGCTCATGTATAATGTCTTTTACTACTGTACGAGTATACACTATCTTAATTTTATCGTTAAATGTTTGATTCACGATTTTAGCAATTTCTTCGTAAAGTTCTGGGGTTTTAGTGTTTATACAATTGATTATATTGGGGTTAATATAATTTTGTAGTATATTAGTTATCGCATTTATATAATTTTCTCTAGTAATGTGTACTAAATATCGGGTTTTTTCAAATGGGTGTATAATTTGTAGACTAGGTGTGCTAAAGAATGTAAAGATAAATTGGTTTTTGAATTGATGTAAAGGTCTGCCTGTAATTACGAGATTAGCATTGATGTTTTCGGATTGTGAATGCCGGCTAACATCTGATAATTCTTTCTCCACTTCTATTATTTGTTTATTTGTTCTAGTTTGACTTAGATTCCTATTTTCTGGGGGTTCAATTTGTATATCGGATAAAATTTTAATTGATTCTGGTGGTTTTATTGTAGATGTAATTTGGGGTGATTCCTTTTTATTTGATTCTTCTAATAGTTTATCTAATTCACTAAAATCTTCTGGTTCTCTTTGACTAATATCACCGGGATTATTAAACAGTGATAATAAATCATCGGGTTTTTCGATTTCAAAAGGATATACTTGAGGCGTGTAGAATCAAAACCGGACATGTCACATAACAGTAGTTTTGAGAAAAACGCAAAAAACTGCCAAATAAATTCCAAACATAAAAAATTATTTTTTATGCGCCATTCTGTTAAGAATAATTACTAAATAACAATTAATCAAGAAATTTTATGAAATTTTCATTATTTTAAAAGATATTCAAATATGTTTAGTTCATTTGTCCGGGTTTGCAACAAAAAGCTGGACAAGTCCGCTTTTGAAACTTAAATGCACTTTTATTCAGTGATATTTGCAATACTATGAACTGTGTAGACAGAAATTTAAACATTTATTTAATAATACAGTGTTAGAAATTTAAAGTAGAGTAAAAAGATAAAAAAAATGTTAGTTGCCACTAAACAGGAGGAACTTCGTCCAAAAATTCGCTTCTTGGTTCACTATCATCTTCATTTTCAACTTCTTGCTGCAAAACATTGCCGTTAAGAATATCTTTAAAAAAAGTGAGTGTCGGCAGGGTTGACCATTCCTTTCCAAAGTGAACAGTGAGTAGCATTTCAACATCTTTCTTCTTTGTGGCTTTTACAGGAACCCCTACTGGGAGTTCTGCCGGTGTTATCTGGGATATTTTTCTTCCTCTTTTCGTTATAGGCAAAGCATTTGATGTTGAAGTTCGATAGTTTAATTCTCCCAAAACGTTTATATTGTTCTTCGATGTGCGTTTCAGTATAAGTCGCTTTATTTTTGAAATTTTAAAATGAAGAGAACTCGGTGTTTTTATTACAGTCTCCGCTGCGCTTTCCAATTTTGTACAGTCCAGTCTTTTCCTAATAAGAATAACGTAGCTTGTTCTTGAAATACGGCATAATATTCATCAGGCAAAATGATTGTATCCATTCTTCTAAGCTTTTTCTCAGTTATACCAAAGACTCGATCAGGGGGCATATATGAGTGTCCCGTTACAGGAAATACAATTTGAAGTTCCTTGATGTTCCGAGGAGATTCTTTTAGCCATTTAGCGCACATTGCTAGTAGCGTGCAATTTTTATTTTGGCCTGGGCATCCATCTGAAACTAGACGAATAGTTTGTGTATCTGCCATCGTAGGCTCGTTTTTCTTTAAACAATGGTATAAGGCCGATGCAATTTCATTTGAACCTTTGAAGCTTTCATGTTCTAACCATGAGTATGTAAATATATTGTTTTTATTTAAAGAACATTTTGATGTGCCCTTAACCACAGTGAAATTATAGCAATACAACTGGCGACTATAGTAGGCCCTCTGGTCGGGTACTTTTGGTAAAACAAGATTTTTCTCGCAGTCATATGAAAACGTCATCAATCCATTTCGCTTTTCTCCCAAAAGACTGAAAAAAGCTTTAGCACGCATCCTATGGATTTTTTTCTGAGTTTCTAGTTCTTGCTTCTTTTCTACGTCAGCTGCAACTTTAATTCGTTCCTTTAATTCAATGCAAGTGGAGCATGCGTCTGTTTTCGGACTTCCAAAGCCGACGTTGAAGTAAGTGGTGAAAACGTAATGAAAATAACTAAATTTTATTTGTACAGAGTCATCAGCTTTTTGTTTGTACATATTGTGTAGCTTTGTGATGCTCAATTCGGAGGGAAGATACTGCCTTATGGACTTTCCTCTACAG
>JABXWE010048265.1:0-25360 GCA_014611495.1 Limonius californicus
TAAAAAAACGCATTATTAATTCATTTCTGTAATTCAATTTGACATTTCTGTAAACAAAAAACACATGTGTTTTTTGGAAACCTCGAAAGCACAAGTGCGTTAAACGTCTCCTTCCCAACCGTTGTCAAGGCTATTTTAGTTACGTAATAATAATAAAATCAAACAGTTGTAGGTAAAAACAATTTCACTCGTTATCTAAGATGTAGTAAAAACGGTCTTCGTACCCTGCGTCAGCGTGCCTCGATTATTCTGTACACCATGTACATTTACAACCGGAGTTCGTTACAGTATTTCTCTAATTGTACCCCAAAAGTCGAGTGAAATGATATTGTAACTTCTTGTTTGCCAGAGATGCACAGCTCCTCTTCCAGTCCAATTTGCTCCAAATACGTTATTTAACTATTTTAAGTAATTGCTGACAATACAACTGTAGTGAGCAAGACATCTATCATGATGGTACCAAAGCTTTTGTCGCCCATTGAGTTCTACGTCTTCCAACAATACGGGTAGAATGTTTCATAAGAAATCCAAGTATCGTTGTCCAGTTTATTTCCATGAAAGAAGTGTAGTTGCCTACTATGCCACACCATATATTTACAGAAAACACTCTTTGAAAATGGGTAAGCGGTATCCAATGCCGATTCTCCTGAGTAATAAGTGTTATTCACTTCACCGTTATTTGAGAATTGTCCATCATCTCTAAACAATAAATAATTTAAAAACGAAGGAGTTCATTGAAAGAAATTACAATATTGCAATATTTTCTGTGAGCCGATTTCATGCAGTTCGTGCACTAAAGTACGTGATAGGGATGCCATACATTTGCATTCAGAATTCTTCTCACTGAAGTTCTACTAATACCCACATTTATACTTAGATCTTCTTCATTTACATGGAGATTCGTATTCACTGCATTTAATACTGCTAGTTTATTTTCCATGTTCGCAATCGTCGTGTGGAACTTCATCTTCTGGAACTAACAAATTTACCTTCATTTCCTCAAATGTTTCAAGGTGTCTAAATATTTTCTCCGGCGGGGGTCTCCTAGTTGGATAGGGCTTGATTTATAAATTGTGGGCTGTAACCGCATTTCCAAAAATAAGCAATAAATCTGCTTTCTTATTATTTGAAAACATCTAACTTGAAATGGAAGCATAGTGCCAGCTCGACTGAGTATTATTATAAGTAGGCGATATTGATCAAATTATTTAAATTAAAAAAATATATTGTTTTGGTCGCTATGCTGTATATGTACGTTGGGTCGTGAACCACTTTTAAGGGCGGCAATTTATCTGAGCCTTTATATATATTTAAAGAAAAGCATGGTGAAATTTGTCTTATTCTTATTGTTATATTTCACAACTTAACATTGGCAAATTATGTAGACAGATCAGTATGAATCACTAAGACATAATTAAAAATATCAGTCATGAGTGAGCAAAATTAGGAATGTAAGTAGGTTTTCTTTTAATTTATATACAACATTTTAATTCGAAACATACATGCTAGGTACTTTATTTTGAGGGATAATTTAATAAGGTTGGTAGTCAACAGGTTGATAGTGGGTATCATTTCTAATATATGTACTTAATTATTTTTGTTTCTTGTGCGTTATACGAACAAATACTGCTTAGCAAAGAGATAAATCGCTTCAGAAAGAGAAATTATTTATTTGCAATTGAAAACGATATTGAATTTTTATACAATCTAACCCAGTGGGTCTCAACCATTTCTGCCAGCGACACAAAATTTCTAAACGCATTTCCTTCACGACCTAGCGTATGGAAAAGCAACAAACAGAAAGTAGCATAAAAAACACAACATTTATAATTTAGTGTAATACAATTTACAACACAAAATTAATAAATATCAACGATATCCCTGATGCTGGGAGAATTTTTGTAACAATATCTGAAATCGTGGCTTCACATTTATTGTTGAAGCGCATCGCAAATCATTTCCAGGTTGTGTTTATTTTTGCTTTGGTTTTATTGCTATAAAACTTGAAAATCCAGCTTCATGGAGATATGTATTAGGGAATAGTAACAATATTTTTGTAGATTATTTGCTCAATGTACTGGTTTGTCTGCCAGCAAAACCCATAAGTTTGATAGTGTACTCTGATTAAATTTCAGAGTTTAAACTTTATTTTCTGCCAGATCATTAAGTTTTTGTTGAAATTCAATAATGCCATCACCACATTCCACGACGTTTACATCAAATGGATTTCTAACCTAACTCAATCATCAATCAAATCATTCGTCTTTGGTATATACACCGTGTGCTGATTTTGAATACGCTCAAATGAGAAAATACAAGCGTTTGTGGAATTCTTCAATTTCTTACTCCCCAATTGAAAAACGCACCCAAAACAAGGTGTACGCAGAAGGGATCTTAATTTTCCAGAGATTACATCTATTTTTTGTGTTTACAATACCAAATTAAGGGATAATTTTCAAAACAATTATACATGTAGTGTAGTAATATCATCAATTTCAATGCGCGATTGCCGTTAGTGTGGCAGAATGGTAAATGATTCGCTTTGTAATGCGACTTTCGGAAGTTCGATTCCTCCTTCCTACTTTATTTTTTAAAATTCTTTTTCATGAAAAATGTGTCATTTGTATAAATCCAACTATGTTATATTCTCTAAATACACATCATACAAAAATACATGCATTTTTGGGTATCGTAAGAAACTAAATAATAAAACGGTTTTATTTAAATGTTAAATTTACCGTAACACATTTGATAACAACAATTAAATTATTTAACACTAATTATGAACGCAAACAAATTTAAATTAAATCAGATTGTTACGGGCCAAACAACCTTTTTCGTCGTCCCGCAACAGGAAAGATGGAAGTTCCTTCGGCTTAGCTCGGAGAAGTAGGGGTGGTTCACGAGAGACGCTTAAGGGAAGGAAATCAAAGATAGTTGTGTACCGAGTAAGCCAAATTAGTGGGCGCCACCTTTCAAATCCCAACTGATTGCAGGTTCGCGTGGAACGCCGAGAAACCAGCAGCTTACGGCATCGAACTCACCTTTATTGTGCCTCCTCCTGTATATAAAGCTTACAAAGTACAAAGCACACAATAAAATACACCCAAATAAAAAATATGGTGAATTTTTAAAACAAATATAATCCTATTGCTTGAAATTGGTAACACACATAGTACAAATTAGAACAAACAGGAAAAAATCTATGAGCTAAACAAAAGATTGTTGGGACGTCCAAACCACAAAGCTCAACGCCCCTGGCTTGCGATATTTACTTTAATGAACAGATCTACGCAGCCAGCGACATTCGAGCTTACAAAATTAATTAAACTTTACAAGTAATATCTAATAGCAATTGGCGACTGAAGGTTGCTTTGCGTTGCATACAAAAAAATTTCGGCGCATTAAACCAGTCAATAAACAAGTTTTCACAAAACACAATAACAATTTTTACCTTAATTTTCTTCAAATAAGGAGTAGAGAGAGGCACAATTTGGGGTGTTCCTAGGTTCTTCGGGAAGCAGACAAAAAATCGCAGGTGTAGGGTGGATCACGATTTCACCAGCAATCGCCAAGACGTTTTTCAGGAACCCGGAAATTTCGAGCGATCTTGTTCGTCAGCAACGACATATTTTTGCCGCACAAACTTCCAAATTGTTTGTCGCAGCAGCGGCACATCCAGAGGGACAGGAAAAGGGTTCGATATTAATCCGCCAAAGGCGATCAGCAAATTCGCAATGATTTGCCTTCCAAAGGTTACAATCCAACGTGTTTCTTTAAATCCGACATTTGTCGATGATTCTGTTCACCCCACGGTGATAACAGCGATACGAAAATTCACGCGATGGAAACCCATCGAAAACCCAAGCCGCCCCTGCAGTACTTGTTTTCGGCGCTGAGATCTTAACGAGCAACCAGGTCGAAAGGAGATCTAAAGTCGACTGCCAAAAAAGTGCAATGCCAATATGCAGCAGCAGAAGTATTTCACCAGATGACCAATATCTTTCAAGAATTCTGGAACAATTAACACGTAGAGCTCCATCAAGCGCAGGAAATTTCCAGCGAACGTTCACGGTCAAGCGCGTAGACGAAATATTTATCGGCATTTCTCCATGATAACAAAAAAAAGGTCCACTAAAATGTATTCGGGAAATAATAAGATAGTAATCGGCTACGGAGCGGTCAATAAAATAAGGCTTTAATCCGTAAGAAGCGGCAAAATCAAACGATCGTAACAAAATGTTTGAATGAATTACCATCTGCATTCAAAGAGTAACCTAAACGATTATAAAATTATCTCGGCACTTGAGCAGGCGTTCTTGGTGTAATTTTCTACAACACTCAATAATGTTGTGTATTTAGAGAATAAAGCATCTGGATTTAGTAAAACATTACATTATTCATAAAAAAATAAAGCAGGAGGGAGGATTCGAACCCCCCAATATCGCGATACAAAGCGAATCGTTTACCACTACGCTACACTGACGGCAATCGCGCATCGAATTTGGTGATATTACTACACCACATGTATACATTTTTTCAGTTCTTCAAAATTATCATTTAGTTTAGTATTATAAAAATAAAAAATAAATGTAATCTCCGGAAAATTAACGTGCATTCTGCGTACACCTTGTTTTGGGTGTGATTTCAACTTACAGAGTAGCAAATTGAAGAATTCCACGGTCGCATATATTTTTCCAATTGAGCGTAATCAAAGTCAGCACCCGGTATATAAGCGGCGTTCAAGTCTTTTAGTTCTGGTCTACAAAGCAAAACTATTGTACATATATAATTTTGAAAAATCAAATTAACTCAAAACTAACAGCTGACTGACATTACTTAAATTGAGGGACACGCTTTGCTAACCACACCCATCCAGGGCTAAACGATTTATTGAACATCCATTAAGTCTTATTATTTTTCTGAATAACTTTTTATATTTTTTTATACAAATTCTTGGACCAAGTACCAGAAATCACTGGCGACCCAAAGGTTGCGAACCACTGACACTCTAACCAATCAGATTTCGTCCTCACTTTTAAATCTATGGCTTCCTCATCAATAGTTCAATAGTTTAGAAACAAATAACACGGTTCTGCAAATACGCACAGACTCATACGTTTCTTTTACATTGAGGTGGCAATTTGTAGAAGTCATAACCATATTTTAGATTAGATGGCATAGTGATTATAAACTTCTTTTCGTCAGCTACTTTTTCCTAGATGCTTTAGCTTCCTTGTAAAAAATTAAATTAAATATCAACAACCTATTAATATAATAACTTTGCACATATATTTTCAATAATTCCCTGTTGCACATTTCACAGGTAAGTAACTTATTAGTTTAATGTATAATAAGAAGTACCTATTTAATCTCTTTAATTGTCAACATAATAATCAACATCAATAACATTATGAATATTTTAAAATAGCTGTTCTTTCTATTCATTCCTTTATAAGTTGTCTTACTTTTACAAACAACTTATAAGCACCTTTATTTTAAACAACATCATAAACATTTAGAAACAGAAGCTCCATTCGAGAAGAAAATTTGAAGGAAACATTCAAAGTATAATCTTTTCTATATGCCAAACAGTGCTGCCTTTACACAATCATATAAAACTGTTTATGTTTCCACTAAAACAGTCTAAAGTCAATGCAGCCAAAATATTAGTTACTCATTATCGGAAACTTATCAGGTATTTATGTGGAGCCAAACAATGTTTCGAGCTGAAACACCACCAAAATAGCGATAATGAATAGCCAAAAAAAATTCTATGAAACTAGTATATCGAACGCAGACCACGCCTGAGCTGCCTGTTGAACTGCACACACAATACAATATACTTATAATATCCTATAAAGTTTTATAAGCAAACTATTGACATAATTAATCAGCAATAAATTCAAAACGCAGCAAATTATTGACGAAAAGTATAAAGAAATGTAGTAAATGTAACAGTAGCGCCGATTACAAATGATTTACATTTTGGAGCCAACACAGTTCATACTGCTTAAAATGACCTTTATTCGGATATTTTCAGTTATTTAGAAAACAGCCTTCAAACTAACTTCCAAAACCATATTTCTATCTCTTCAAATAAAAAATTTGCCTGGAACCACATTTATTTCTTTCAAATATTGTTGAATTATATTTTTACTACTCAGATGTGTCTCTTACTATTTTGAATATGTAAAATTGAAACACATTTACGAAATTCAACAGGAAGTTGGGGACGAGTCCAACTTAGCAAAAAGTTTCGAAAGGATCCAATCTCTTATTCAGCAAAGACGTAGAAAACGTGCCTTAGCCCGAGAATTACGCCAAAATGAATGCAATTCTCGCTTAGAACAGATTGTGCAGAAAGTTATGAAATCACAAGCTGAAGAAAGAGAACTTAAAGGTAAGTAAAATCTAGGAAACTCTCTGTAGTAACGTGTTGTTTAAAAACAATAGTTAATACACTTGAACGTAAACATTTTCAGCTTTACAAGCGAAACCCTTTCAAGAAACAGTAACTATAGGATTTCCAAGGGACAAAATTTATAACATAAGCTATCAAGAGGCCATGAACAGGCCTATTTCATTAATTAGTTATGATTCATCGGAATATAAAGTAAGTTAACTGTAATAAACCAGGTAATCTAGATTTAAACAAAATTTATATTCTTTTATTTTCAAACCGTTAAACATGTAATAATTAAAATGTCAATATAGACTCTTGAAGCATCTGAGTATTAATTAGAAAGCTTCAATACATAAGATTGCAATACATTTGTTATATGTTTGAAGGTAAACTGTTCGGCAAAATCTCATACAAACACAGATGGTTTGAGCCTATGAGGAGTGTTCAAATTTAAACAGGAAAACATTTATAAAAAGGAGTATACAGTATTACAACGATGCAAACCATATACTCTTCGATGCATTCTCCCTGCCTAGCGAATCATTTGCGTCCCGGATCTGGAAGCTTCCAAATACCTCCCTACAAGAAGTCTTTGGCTCGTCGTTATTTAGCGAAATTTTTAGTGACCTACAGAAGCTTGTTTATAGTTGGAATTATTCTTGCAGCAATATGAGCACAAGCATTATCTTGAAGAAAGAAACAGAACTATGTCTTCTCTTTCGTTTGTTCCTGATACCCTACTTAATTTTATCGCACAAGAATGTCGAGTACTAATCTGCATTAATTGTACGACGTTTTGTAAGGAAATCAACATATAGTACGCCTTGACAATCCCAAAAAAATGTTGTAATTACTCTCCCAGCTGACAATACAGTTTTTGTTTTCTTAGATTGGCGATGTGGTGCGACACCGGCATACTTGCACGTTTTGGCTCGAGTGTGAAGTAATGTACTCGGGTATCATCTGTAGACATAACTGAGTTCAATAATTCATCTAATTTTCTCTCGTGTTGTTGTAGTAATGAAGAAGCGATTTTCAAACGATTACCTTTTGTTCTTCGGTCAACAACGACGGAATCCACCTAGCACTCACCTTACGATACTTTAGCTTGTTTTTTCATGTCTTCAACACCTTCGACAACAGTTTGTAAATTTTGAGAAATTTGACGAGGTAGGTATTACTCGTCTGTCTGTAGTAGTAATCGATTTGAGGGAGCTTGAGATGCCCGGCGAATAGAGCTTTATTGGCCCTTTCTACTAACCCCTAGTTTCCCCCTAAGCATTACTACTCCCCTGTCCATCCTCTTCTTTTCCCCTACCCAATCTTCCTGACCTCCTGATGAATACCAAGATGTCTGTCCAAGCAAGGGTGTTTAAGTGTGTATTGTAAAGCGTCTCTGCATTGAAGACTTATGCGTCAGTCGCATAGATGCTTCACATTCACCTAGAAAGTTGAAGGCAATTGCTTGATTCCTTCCACATATCTGGCATGTCGGATCCCCCTCAACACCCAAAAGATTTATGTATATTCTAAGTATACAGTGTCTTGTAAGGACTTGTACCAATAGATTTAGATTCAATCGGCTTCTCCTGAGTAGCCAGACCGACCTAGATTTATCGGTCCGGCTGCACAGATTTTTGCCTGGCTGCAGCCACTAGCCTTTCAGTTAGGGATGGAGTGATCTGTTGCCTTGAAATCCCTAGAAAAGAATCCGGTCCAAAGCAGTTATCCTCCGCACCCAGTTTGGCAAGTTCGTCTGCCTTCTCGTTACAAGGAACTCCGCAGTGCCCCGATACCCAAACCAATTTTAATTTCTCCAGCTTCGTAAGTTCTATTAAACCTTGCCAACATTCGTAGACCTCGTCGTGTGTGAGCAAACAGCTTTGAAGTCTGCTTCGCTGTCGAAACAGATATAAACCACCCATTTCGCGGCGAATCTAACTTCTTCTTTTTTGCCAGCAGCAGGATAGCATAAACCATGCTGTATTTTCCAAGCGCGAAACTTTCTTGTACTCCCTGGTTCTCCAGGTAAACGCTGGCTCCCGCAGACTCTCTGCTAGCTATAAGCTAACCGTCTGCATAGCAGATTAGGGAGCTCTATGGGAAGGTTACCTCCTTCCGCTCCCACTGTTCCTTGCTTGGAATTGTGAGAGTGTATTTCCTCTTCAAGCTCAGTCGATCTTTCGGTTCCATCACCCTGCAAGCAGAAAGAGAGTGGTCGTTTTCCATCATGTTTGACGATATCTGCATGACCTACGACTATTGCCTTGTTTCGTCAGCTCCTAGTGTCCTGTATCCTAGATGAGCCGCCATGGCTTCCTTCCTTATCCAAGTGGAAAGAGGTGGCAGCCCTAGCAGCCCTGGGGTTTTCCTCATTGCCCCAGTAATTCCGTTTGTCTTGCTGAATAAAAACATTAACTTTTTCTTCATTTACACCATTAACTGAAATTGCACCTCGTCGTACATGAGATAATTTTCAAGTTCCTACCATTCAACAACCCTACTTTTAAAAAGACCTTAATCGCCGTATTGTCCTCATGGATCTGTTAACAGAAGTCACGATCAACCTTTAATTAATTTAAATTTTGGAATTGCCTTCAAATGGGATTTTAATTAAAATAAGCCTGTTTAAATTTGAACACTCCACGCATGTTACTACTAGTCAAGAAGGTATTGTACATATATGATAAGTTGATAACTTTCCTATGTTTGCTGTTGAATAATAACAACCAGATTTAGTTGGAAAGAAAGGAAACAGGCTACTGACTGCGTGGTTCTTTCCTTCAAATTTATGCGCATTACCACTACTCAACTGCAAATGTAGAATATAGAATTACCATAAGTGTCGACACTGTATAATATAAAATTATTTAGGATGTTCTACAGGAAAGTGAAAACAGTAAAAGATTTTCTACTCTGATCAATGGCAACTTTGAAGAGAAAGATGAATCCGAAAAGACAACTTCAAAGCGGCAAGAAAAGTCAAAATTACAACCAAATATATCATCCAGTAGAGGAACCACCTGTAGTGAAAGCAAAGGTAGACAGCACACCCTTTCATACTAGCAGTTTGACCTTTATGGAAATGTACTTAAATGGGATTTCATATTACAGATGAAGCAACAGACGAAACGGTAGAACTAAGAAATTTAAACAGAGGAACATCTGGAGATACTGAAACCGAAGAGACTACTTTGTATCGTAGCACAAGTAAAGATAAAGATGAAGAAACAAATCGACCGTGGCAAACATTAGTTTCGTACGTAGATGAAATTACAGTGGGTGGTCGCAGAAATTCGAAAGGGCAGTATGTTGATGGTATAGGAAACTTTCCAGGTTTTGGCAGAAATAAACCACCTAAAGTACCCCCAAGTTGTTTTCCAAAGCAATGCTACGATAGGTGAAGATTGTATCAATAAAAAATTGACCTTCACAATTACTAGTTTTAACGTTTTAGGTGTTTATTTTGGGAAACGTGCACAAAACTGCAGTCGTATAAAGAATTTATGAGACTACGTACAAATATTCTAGCAGTGGTTGATACACCAGCATTTGAATGGTTTATCTTATTTTTAATATTTGCATCAAGCGTAACCTTGTGTTTTGAAGACATATATTTAGATGAAAATCCCAGACTCAAAAAAATACTATATTGGACAAACTTGGCGTTTTGCATAATTTTCTTGATAGAAATGTTTCTTAAATGGATTGCTCTAGGGTTCAATAAATACTTTACAAGTTTCTGGACCCTCTTAGATTTCTCTATTGTTTTTGTAAGTAAATTTTTAATACTTCAGAATTCAAATATAAAACTGATTTTAATATTTGCTGCAGGTATCCGTTTTTAGTTTACTAATAGAAGAGAATGAAAATCTAAAAGTTCTTAGATCTTTACGAACACTAAGAGCTCTTAGACCATTACGAGCAATAAGCAGGTGGCAAGGAATGAGAATTGTAGTTAATGCGCTTATGTATGCTATTCCAAGTATTTTCAACGTCCTACTGGTTTGTTTAGTATTTTGGTTAATATTTTCCATTATGGGTGTACAGTTCTTCGGTGGAAAATTTTATAAATGCTTAGATGAAGATGGAGAACTTCTGCCAATCACTGTAAGCTGAAATTCTTGCAAAATACATCCAATAAAAATCATTTTCTTTTAGATTATAGAGAATAAGTACGATTGTTTATCAAACAATTTTACCTGGATAAATTCTAAAGTATCGTTTGACCATGTGGGTATAGCATATCTGGCACTTTTTCAAGTAGTAAGTAGGACGTTCTATTATAATATTTTGCTTATTCAGTAATAAATATACGAAGATCACTCCAATACTAATTTCGAACTTTATTTTAAAAATCTTTCATTTTACTGTCTTAGTTTCTTGCATATCATAGATCACAGATATGGTCCTTAGGATCATAACGTATTTTGTATACATAGTTACCGTTAATCTCTACTACGTTACACCACCTCTGAACGAGTGTGAGAAAACTCTTCGGGAACTTCTTCCCTGCTTCCAGGACTAATTCGCCTGAGAGTTTGGTAAATCGTCTTAGACAGACCCATCTTAAAAGAAGATCCAGGTTGCACCACATCGTTCCAAAAAACAATCCATAGAATGGCATCTTATCAATTCTCCAGGAATGAAAAAACTAACCTTGTCCGTTTGGCAGGAAAGGCAAACTTTTGGAACATGAATAAGCTGCTGGTGGTGAACTTTATGTCTGGTGAAGACAACAGCATATGTGAGAAAATAAAAAAGGTGTTACTGATATGGAGTCACTCAATCGATTGTGTCTTAATTTTCTGCCCAAAGTGGTGCACCATCTGTCTCGGGAAGCGGAAGCATCAAATTCACAAGCAAAAATCTGGTGGAAGCAGCAAATAGATGACTGAAAAGTAAAGGTGCCAAATTACTGTAGAGATATTCAGTCTCTTGTTATGATGAATCAGGATGTAGTAGAGAATTTCGGTGACTATGCACAAAAATAAGTAAATGTAGCCCTAAAAAATGCAACTATGGTAAAAAAACTAAATCTATGGAATGAAAGCATTACTCCTGGAGTCAGCTTCATATATTAGTATTATTTTATTTAGTATTACGCTTCTGCAAACACGTGGTATAGTACGAGGTAGCTTTAAAATGTTCCAGTAATCCTAGCAGATTACATAAACTAATAACAATAACAATGTATACACCAGATTCCCTTCAAAATAGGTTCCTTATGCAGCCACACACGTTTGTGAACGACCATAAAGCCGCTGAAGCACTTCTGCAAACCATTCCTTGAAATGTCTTTAACATCTTAGTTGATGTTCAAAGTACCACAGCATATTTGAATCGTTGAAAAGGATAAAAATAAGGAGGCTACACAAGTAATATTACGTTATGCTTTGCTAGATAGTGCTTGGCCAATAAGGAACGATGCGCCAGAGCACTGCCATAAAAAAGAAATTAAGGGTCGGTTCTCCATTTTTGCGAAGGATTCCATCTGACGACATACCTGAAATGATGATAACGACGTACATTTCTTTATTCACAATTCGGTATTCTGGAATATATTCATGTTGTACCAATAACCTAGAAATAAGAGGAAAATCTAATAAATCGTTTCCTTTAGTTTTGGCAAACGAGATATCTCTCTTCGAAAAGATAATGGTTATATCCGTTCAGAGGATTGACATTTTGTCTATGGATTCTACAGAAACAGCCATGTTTTGTCTCTTATGATTATTATATTGTTTAAAATATTGTCTCTTGATCAGCTATAATGTTAATATCATACGTGTTTTTTTTTTATTGGGGTGTCCGCATTTTTGGAACTAAGTGTTTACTTATATTCACATCCTCTTCTTCGCCTTCTTCTTATTCTTCTCTTTCTTCATTTTCTTCTTCTTCTCCTTATGTGTATAGGCCAATGGCCTGTGAATTATCTACAACAGAGTAGGTTCTGTGCGCCCTCTTTGCAGATCATTGTGAATCCTACTGGTTTAATTTTGAACTGGCAGTTCTATATCTAGTGCTATTGGTTTTACAGTTTTTATTCTACCACTTCTAACAACATTTCAGACATATTAAATAGGTTTAGCGTTGTTTGTTGAGATTTTTAATAACAAAATTCATAATTTTATAAAACCATGGATGGTATCCTTCCCGAACATCAAATTTAAACAAACAATTCTTCTCAACTTTTTAAAGCTACCTTGTAAAACTTGTATACGTTACGAATTAAAACAACACAGGGATACATAATTAACACACAAATGCTTTCTAAAGTAAAACTCATCTACCATAGCACCTTAAAGTAATTAGATGACACTATCAAAAACTAGTTTCACAGAAAAATTGTGTAGAAATAGATGCAGATATTTAAATCAGATAACAAGCATGGTATTAGTCGAAAAATTAAGCCCACCTATGAATATCTTTATTAACCTACAGCTATTATCGTACTTAAACACAATAGTACCATGTTCTATAACAAAATGTATAAAATATCATATGCAAAGTTGCCAACATTTTAAACACACACTGTAGAAATGTTATGAAGAATACTGTACTTACATAAAATAAATACTACTTTCTATGCTGCTTTATACCTAATATTATGTTTTCTCAGGCCACATTTGAAGGTTGGATGGAAGTAATGGCAGATGCAGTGGATGCAAGAGGTGTACATTTACAACCTCAACGGGAAGCCAATTTATATGCATACATATATTTCGTTATTTTCATTGTATGTGGATCTTTTTTTACTTTAAATCTATTTATTGGTGTCATAATAGACAACTTTAATATGCTGAAAAAGAAGGTAGGAGTAACAACGTTGTCTTTCCAATTTATCTCTAACTATTTTGCGATGTAGTATGAAGGTGGAGTTCTGGAAATGTTTTTGACTGAAAGCCAGAAGCACTATTACACAGCTATGAAAAAGTTAGGAAGGAAGAAGCCGCAAAAAGTTATTAAAAGACCCATGAACCAATTCTTGGCTATGTTTTACGACCTTTCAAACTCTAGAAGGTTTGAAATTGCTATCTTTATACTCATATTTTTAAATATGTTAACTATGGGAATAGAACATTACAATCAACCCCACGCGGTTTTCTTTATCTTAGAAGTCAGCAACGCATTTTTTACGACGGTATTTGGGCTAGGTAACTCTCTATGTCCTCAACACTAATACTTTAAATAATTAATAATATTTTTAGAAGCAATAGTGAAAATACTTGGTTTACGTTATCATTACTTTACTGTCCCATGGAATGTGTTCGATTTTTTATTAGTGTTAGCTTCAATTCTTGGTATTCTCATGGAGGATATTATGATAGACTTTCCAGTATCTCCTACATTGTTGCGAGTTGTACGTGTTTTTCGCATAGGTAGAATTTTACGCTTAATAAAGGTACTCCCTTAACTAACACTTAAAATTATATCTAAAAGTTCTTATTTTCAATTGCAGGCAGCAAAAGGTATTAGAAAACTATTATTTGCTTTGGTAGTTTCTCTGCCAGCCTTATTTAATATTGGTGCCTTGCTAGCACTTGTTACATTTATTTACGCAATTATCGGGATGTCGCTGTTTGGACATGTCCGACAAACAGGAGCTTTAGACGACATGGTTAACTTCCAAACATTTGGGCATTCCATGCATTTGCTATTTCGTTTGATGACATCAGCTGGATGGAATGATGTATTAGAATCGTTAATGATTGAACCTCCAGAATGTGATCCACATTTCAGAAATCAAAGTAACGGAGATTGTGGTTACCCCTTGCTTTCCATAACTTATTTTACGAGTTTTATTATTATCAATTACATGATTATCATAAACATGTACATCGCTATTATTCTCGAAAACTTTAATCAAGCTCACCAGGAAGAAGAGATTGGAATTGTGGAAGATGATTTAGAAATGTTCTATATTAGATGGTCCAAGTAAGTATTACCAATTGTGCAAGACGACACAACTGTTTGTTAATGCCATTAATTAGTCTTGCTATAAAAAAAATCAAAATCTGTTTTGATACCCCTTACAGGTACGACCCTCATGCCACGCAGTTCATAAGATTCGCTCAATTATCAGACTTCATAGCTTCGTTGGACCCGCCTTTAGGAATCTCGAAGCCAAATACTGTTGCTTTAGTGAGCTTCAATCTGCCAATAGCTAAAGGAAACAGGATCCACTGTTTGGACATCCTACATGCTCTGGTGAAACACGTTCTTGGACATGTAGAAGAAACAGATACTTTCAGACAGGTATTTATAAGCTTAAGCTCTACAATTTAACAATTAGAAAATTGTATTGATGCGATTTATAGGTTATATAAATATTAACACGTTCAAATAGGTACTCACTCATTTTCTGACAAAACTATTTTACAAACATAAACTCAAAATATTCGGTCAGTCCGAGCGTTTTCTGTCCACCATTATAACATACACTTCGTTTCATATGAAATGCACCGCCCATTAAAAATAAAGCTACGTTTTTGAAACTATCCTAAAATAATATTTCATTATTGCGTGTGAAATGATCAGGTTTTCCTAAAAAAAGATTAACAATTATAAGAAAACAATAACAACAACGAAAATAAAATTAATAATGTGTTACATCGCCATGAACAGCAATGGAAGCATTTACTCGTCGTGGCAAGCTTTCTATCAAGTAGTCTATATTCTCCTGGTGTATCTTGTTCCATATAACCTCAAGTTGGTGTCTCAGCTCGTCTAAGTTGTTGGGAGCTCTTGGCAATAATCTTAGTCGCCGACCCATCATGTCCAAAAGATGTTCGATCGGCGATAAGTCGGGTGATTGTGCAGGCCAGGGCAACATTTGCAATTGTGCTTGTTGGAGGTACGTTCTGGTAATGTTTGCAGTGTGCGGACGTGCGTTATCCTGTTGGCAAACACCGTTTGGCAACGTCTGCATGAATAGTACTAACACCGGTTCCAGGACATTATAAATATGGCGATGGGAATTTAATGTGCCTGGGTCGAACACAAGAGGTGATCTTCTACCGAAACAAATCGCACCCCAAACCATAACATCAGGTGTTAAAGCCGTATGGCGTCTTTCAACAAACTCTAGATTTCGTCTTTCTCCTCGATATCGACGTACCTTCCTACGGCCGTCATTTGCCCACAAACAAAATCTTGATTC
Source organism: Limonius californicus (assembly GCA_014611495.1). Lineage (NCBI taxonomy): Eukaryota > Metazoa > Arthropoda > Insecta > Coleoptera > Elateridae > Limonius > Limonius californicus. Next base: position 15,570 of record JABXWE010048265.1, read on the forward strand.
GTCACTGAAGACAATCTCGTTCCATTGCTGATTCCAATGCTGCCGCTCTCGACACCAAGCAAGCCTCACCGCCTTGTGATGTGCAGTTAAAGGGAGCCGTTGGAATGGACGATAGGATCGCAGTCCAAAAGAAGAGATTCTTCTGTAAAAATTGTTGCCACTGACACGCGGCGGTGAAGAGCTCGCATCCAGTCTACAGCAACATACCTTGTTGTTTGAAAGCGGTCTCGTGTAGCCATTCTTCGAAGATGTCGATCTTCACAAACATTGCTGCTACGTGGAGGTCTACCAGCTGGACGATGTAGCTGAATGCCTTCTTCTGACCAAGCAGACCATATTCGTGCAACTGTAGTGTGGTCCCGATTCACCGTTCTACCAATTTGACGAAAAGAAAGTCCAGCTTCTTTCATGCCGATAATTCGACCTCTATCAAAATCTGAAATGTGGTTAAAATTTCTACGTTGTCTTACTAGAGGCATTTTAAAACATTAATTCTGTTACAAAATGTAACAAAATCTCGAAACAACTAATTAACATTTAATAGATATTGTTTTGTTTCTAAGCAACAAGTGGATGAGAGACAGTAGACAAACACCACAACCACTTCATTTTTTAATGGAAATAGTGATCATTTCATACGCAATAATAAAACATTATTATTATTTTAGCAAATTTTCAAACACGTAGCTTTATTTTTAATGGGTGGCGCAATTCATATGAAACTGAGCATATAATTGAAATTACATATTATATTTCTAAACATCTGTAGGAATTTAAATCTATAAGGAAACGTAAAATTAAACTGGATGAACGCTCATAAATATATGATAACTACAATTCCATTAATGATACTAATTACTTAAACAATTACCACCCTCCGTATGATAAGAAATTTACGTTTTCTCTCAGCCAAAAAAACTTAAGTTAACTTTTCTTATTTCACTTTAAATTTCAGCGACCCTTAAGATACGCATTGCACACTTTATTTGTTATAACTATACGACATATTTGTGATTTATATTTGAATACATCGTTTGAACATATAATAATGTACTTTGATGGAACTTGAGAATATCAGAACATGAATTAAGTATCTAGAAACACATATGTAAAGTATTTATAACCTCCCATTATTCTTCTAAATGCTCTCAAATATTTGCAACAATTTGTAAAATGATATTACAGAGTGATGGAAAGTATATAAATAAATTATCTGTTTATAATATAAAACAACAAATGGGCCTTTCTACCATTTTCATATTATTACGAAAATTACAATATTTGGGCTTCCACTGCACCAAATTAAAAACTACATAAATTTAAAGTTGCTGAATTTTCACACCTACTCTACCTAAAAACGGTCTAGGACATTTAGGCGTAGCCGATTTGGCGCAGACACGTTTGGGCGCAGGGACTGTTGAGCGCAGGGACGGTTGGGCGCAGGGCCCGTTTAGGTGCAGACATGTATTAAAATGGTTTATTTTATTAATAAATCCAATTGATAAAACAACTGATTTATTAAAAAATACCTTCGCCAAATGCTCAAAAGCATTCTCAAACATTTTTTATGCCACAATATTGTTTATTTTTGATATTTAATCAGAAACCTACTATTTGCGTTTTTCAAAATATACCATACGGCAATGAAACTGACAGATACTTTTTATTAGAAAACTAAATAGAATTTTGATGTGTGTATTCTATTTCATATAATGTCTAATGTATTTATTTGGTAGTTTCCCTTTAAGCGAGAGCGACTATAATTTGCTCATAAATAAATTAAAAAACACTATTTTTAAGGTTAAAACCTTATTATTAAAGTAAATTATTTTACTCTTATATACTAATAATTCTTTAGAACACCAATTTCAAAATCTTAAAATCACACAAATACAAATATATTACGTAAAACTCAAACAAATTCATTACTCTTACTGACTGACTGATTTTTAATGTCATAATCTTGAATATACGTATCTATGCGCCCAAACTTCCTTGCGCCGAACTAGATTTGCGCCAAACCCTCCCTGCGCCCTAACGGTTCTACGCCCAACCATATCTGCTCCCAAACGGATCAGCGCCGAACCGGGTCTGCGTCAAACTAACCGCGCCAAAACGTTTGGTTCATACCTTAAACCGTATGATGAAGTATGTCAGCAATATTAATAATGATTTAACAAATCAAAAAACTGATAGTTTTCAAATTCTAACAAATTCACATCAAACTAAATACCGTTAAAATTGTTAAAATATTCAAGCAATTATAAATATTTAAGTGTTTAAGTTATACTTTAAAATATAATTAAATGAATGTTATGAAAAACATAGAATTTATACTTGCTATAAGCTAGAATTTGATAAAAACCACTTTGTTTGAAAGCTGTTAACACAAACACGCGAAGGCCAATCAATAATCTCAACTAAAATAACAACCTAGGAGAGCCCATGATACTTTACTTTTCCAATATGCGTATTCACCGTTTACCTCCCTACGTACATTCTCCAGAAAAAAATCTAAATCTTGACTGTACTCCCAGGCTATACGTATATGCCAATCCAATGTAAAAATCATCACTAGTGACCAAATGTGGGTTGTAAAGAACGTGAATAGGAAGTTCGTCGCAACCCTAGTCCCACACCGTAGATTGAACTTTCCTCGTTTGGTGCTTTCTCGCGGAGAAGAAACAATCTTGCTACAATTTTCCAAGCCACTTTTCTTTTACAGCTGCATGAAAGTTCTTCAAAGTGGTGACACACAATTCAGCAGATGTCGTACTCTTCTCTGCAATGAAGTTGGGTACTATCCAGTAGATATAACATTGCCTGCAAACTTCTGAGCTCACATTTTACGAGATGCTGCTATGTCTTGAACTTCAACTTCATGAGCTCTTATTTACCTTTTATCCCAAATGATAAAACCAGGTTCCATCTTCAGGCACTATTCTTGAAAAGAAATTTTCCGCAGCTTCTCGCAAAATTTTCGCAATGTGGTGCTTAGTTTCTTTTGGCCAGTGTAAAATATTCTTAAGGAAACTGACCCTAAACATGTTCAGTTTATTTAGGAGGATTTTCTTTAGAAATAGCCAGTTTATGCATCTTAACCTGGTAATCTTGCATAATAATGGTTCCCAATTTTTCGCAAGTTTCCACATCAGACCTCTCAATTAAACGTTCCATTCTCGGGACGTCTTCTATAGATTCTCCATCACATGAGTCCGTATTTATCTACTAGGAAATAGGTTTTCCTCAAACTGTTCCATCTCTTCCTTTACTGCGCTTCTCCCGTGCAATGACTTCTGATAAAACGTCAACCCATATCCTTGGTGGTTATCTCGGCAATCTCTTGTTGGCTCTTGGTTTCCACTGTGTAATTCTCTTCGTTCGTGCAACGTGTTGGGTACAATTTCACTTCATCAATGCTATTGATTCATTTTTCTTTGGGTCTCTTTAGGGATTATAACTAGGCATTATATTTTTCATTTTTTGTTGGGTTACTGTTAACTTTGTAACGTACTGCTTTGTCAGAGTAATTGTGTCCAATTAATTAAGAACAGGAACGACATACTGATTGAAATTTTTTTTGGTGTGTTCGGTATTTGACTTTGAAATGTTATCTTTAGCTTACCGAAAGTAAACCGTGCTTGAATAACTCTGCTATCTATTACCGTTGTTTGGTTTTTGGCTCAGCTGCTTTATGTTGAGATAGATAATTACATTATAGTAAAACTATTGTCAATATCCAATACAGCTGTGTGATGGTTAATATTGCTAACGTACGTTCCCATTCTGAAATGTTGTTAACGCAAAAAATAATACATACTTTTAAATAAATTTCTTCTCCATATTAATAAACTGCATGCATTCCATACGAGTAGAAACTCCCATTTACACTTACATAAAATCTAAACTACCTACCGTAGGCTATACAACATGCAACAAACTGTAAGAAATACCTATTCATATATTACACGCTTCTGCACTGCACCTGTAGTTATACACTGAAACAATATCACTAAACTACACTGCATACAAACAACAAAATAAAACCACATATTATTATGTTACAGAAACACCTTTTCTACATGTATACAATAGATGTGTAATTTGTCCAGCAAAATAGTAAATGTAAAAGGAAAACAACTCTGTTATTCCTCAACGGGCAAAAAGCTAAACATGTGTCTATAACGTTCAACTGACGATTCTAGAGCAACGTTTGTATTGATTTTTTTCAGTTGCAAGAACAAATGGACATCAAATTTAAGAAGCAATTTCCTACGAGGAAGCAATTGGAAATTGTTTCTTCTACACGCATATGGAAAAGGCAAGACAAAGCTGCTAAATTAATCCAAAAAACATTTCGGGAGTATATCAAGTAAGAACATATTTCTTTAACAACCTACTTTCCCTCTAACAAATTGGTGTTACAAGTTGGTATGGAAGATTTCTTTTAAATGTCCAAATCTAAAACGCGGTGATTATTTTTTAAATCCTTAATGTTATTGTAGAAGAAAAAGAGAACGGGAGCGGGAACTCGAGAGAGACGTGGAAGATGAACAGACTCAAACTTCATCTCCTGGCGGAGGCTGGCAAGGCCGTTTGTCTGCCTTCTTGCATGTGCATCGAGGGAGTCGCGCATCTTCTCGCAAGTCCTCTCGGGCCTCAGACGCGAGCGACCTTAGCGAATTAGGTGGTCCGTGGCTGAATTTACCGCTGCTTTTATTGTCTAGCGCAGCGCATATGGCCCCAGAGGAGTTGGACTTGGCGCGCGAATCCGCCGATGTCAGCATAATGGTAAGTGGTGCGACTCCACAAGCAAACACACCAACAACCCCATCACTTCCTGCTCACCCGCGGCGTAGAAGTATTTATAACTTCTTTCTACGACATCAGGATGCTGTAGAAACGCCAGATGACTCGTCTTCTCCACCCGCCTTCAAGAAAGGTATTAAGGCAAATGGTACTTCACACTCTTTGCAGCCCGACACACCCACAGAACCAAAACCTAAACGAGGTAGTTTAATAAAACGAAAACCCTTAGAACGTATCGGTTCGTTCAAAGGAAGAACTAGTAGTGCTGTGGTTCAGGTTGCTCAACGAGCAGAATCTGCCCCCCCAAATGGATCTGACGTCAGTATTTTAGTAACGGAACCTTCCCCCGATTCTCCTTCCTCTAGACCTTCACTACACCGACAACAGAGTGAAGCTACTGTAGTGCAGGTACTTGTGCACAGAGAAAGCGAAGAGTATCATCAAGATGAGGAGACTGCTGAGCACCAAGACAACGAACAAATTATTCAAGACATTGAACTAGAACAGTGTATTGTGGACCTACAAACTGAGTGCGATGAACAAGACAGCTGATTTTAACTGAAAAATATGTGTTAATATTGCAATAAAAATAGTACAGAAATAGTGATTAAATATACAAAATGAAGGTCTTTTTCTGCATTTTCTAAATCACCAACCGACTAACTAGTATTAACCAAGTTAATGGATTAAAAACGCTCTTTATTATACACACTTATGGTACCTAATTGGGTACCTACTTCAGATTTCGTAGGTTACAATAACAATCGATCTTTAAAATGCTTAACAGACACTTCTATTTTAAATATTTTTATTCAGAAACTACTTCTATACAAGAAAGCCTTAATTTATACGCTAAAGAACAAGTTAAGTTGCTACACAGCATTCTGCAACTGCCATTTTATTTTTTAACTACTAATTGGGTACTCCTTGCATACCGTAGATGTGATCTGACAAATTGGTTATAATGTAGGGTAGATACGATTTCTAACAAGCTATCTATCATCCTACTGGACATAACCTACAATATGAAGAACAGCGTTCTGTCCGTTTAAAGAATAGCTTAATAAAGTAAGACGATGTGCTCTTCTCTTTCTAAAATTAATACATTTATGTAATTTAGAAAAAGAAAGGGCGAACATTGTAGCCTACTTTCATTACAAGAAATTCAATGTCACATCCAAGGCACTATAGATATTCTTACAAAACCTAGGAAATTCAAGGAATATTTTTCCAAAATAGCATTCTCCCGCCTCTACTGTATTCCAATAAATACTGGATATTCTTGCGCAGTCTTGTTTAGAGCTAATCAGAATTGGGCAAATAAATGATGACTAAAATAATGCCTCATACTCAACAATTCATGATCTATAAAATCTCCAAACGGATTTTTCTTTTACTAAAAGCGATCCATAAATTATAATAATGAATATGAAAATCTAACCATGCTATAAATGTATATACAGGGTCATTTTATAATGTCATCGTGGAATTGAATGATGCTGACGTTTCACTAACCACTGTGTAATTACGGTCTGATAATGCTACCTACAACGGTTAGCAAAACGTCAGCATCATTTAATTCACAACGACGCGGTCTAAGCCCGAAGAAATGACTTCAAAAGATATTTTTTAATAAAATATGTATATTTTTGGCCGATTTGCACCAAATCGCTAGTGAGTTTTGTTTTCAAATATAGGGACTTTGCAAAAGTTAACATTTTGATGATTTTAATAGAACTTCATATTGTTAAACATGCAAATGTTACTGATTTCAAAAATATTTTTATGAAAATCGACAGTCGTTCGTTTTGTTAATTTAATGGAACACATACAGCACAGTCCCTATCAACAACCACACGCTACTGCTGAATAATAATATCAACATCGAGCTAAATATAAATATGTGTATATTCCTTACAAATTTGTTGTATTAGGCCTCTGTTCTGGATTTGCAACCTTCACCTAAACTGAAATATATTTTCTTTTGTTAAGCTTAAAGATAAACCTTTTTGTCGAAATGCGGTTAAATTATACAATTGACTTAAGTCTGGCGAGTTTGGTGGCTATTGTTGAAATTGATAGCTGGGCTCTGTTTAAACTCAGCCTTTTTATTAATATAAGGTTACTTCTGATTTTTCAAGGTTGAAAGTTAAACTCATTAGCTTTGATTCTTTTTTAATAATCACCGAACTTTTTAATTCAACATTTGTACTCAATAGAACATTATTAGCTTTCAAATAAAATACGGATGTTCTGCCCTCGTCCAGAATAAATGTCAGATAAGAGGTATTCTCACAAATTATACTTTTTCGTGAAATAAATAATTACTAATGATGATAAAGATAATTTCTCTAATAATGTAGTCATTAATCATTTATATCAGAGAAGTTCAATACATGCTAGTTAACATAATCATCTACTCTTCCACTTAACCGTGTGAAAATTACCTGTAATAACATATCTGAGTAACGTTGTAGAAAATTAAAGCAGAATGAAGTCATCTCTTAGGGCTTAGACCGCGTCATCGTGGTATTGATTGCTGCTGACGTTTCGCTAACCGTTGCAGGTAGCATATCAAAACATAAGCGTATGCTACCTGCAACGATTAATAAAATCGTCAATATCAATCAAGAAATTACTTCATTAGACGCAAGCCGACACAAACAGAATACCTATATAAAATATATGAGGATTGTAAATTTAATTGAAAATAATTGAATTTAAAAGTACTATACTATTAGTAAGACCACTGTGACTTTATATGAAAGAAAAACCAGCCCAACATTATTTGTCAATAACTTCAATAATAGCTGAATTAACTTTTCAAAATTATGTATGTAAAATTACTCATCACAGTTACTGTTAATATTTATTTTTATTTAAGAACTTCACAGGATGCTACTCATATAGCATAATATTGGGTATCTTTTCCAATACTACTTCTACTGTTCTGCCAAAATGTTTAAGAATGCGGTATATTCACATGTTAATTGCCCAAATTCACTTGTAATTTAAAAACTACTGTACACAGTAGTACACCAAATCTGATTCCATTCCTCCTATTAATATCCACTGTTTTTATCATTTTGATCTAATTACCTACTGAAAGTTGTCAAGTGTTCTAAAATATAAGATGGAATACCTAGTACAATACCTACAATCACCACTTCTAACTACCAAACTTACAATAATCTTCAGAACACTTCCTCAATTCATATTTATTTATTCTTAGTACGGTATGTATTTGCTTCTGTACAAATTCAAACATAGGTTGTTTCTTCCATATAGCGCTTGCAGAGCTTATGTATGCTAAAGATTGCCACTTAATCTCGAAGGAGAGAAAGTACTAACACGAAACATATGTTAAAGCACAAGCTATGTGAAATGACATTTCTTGCATCAATTTTTATAAATAATTCAGTTACATTTATATCTTCAAATATCACCTCATTATTTTAATTTAAATATAGACGAGGTTATTATTATTATTATTATTACATATCATAGATACCACGACAACACAAAAATACAGTCTGTTTATAAGAACAGTCTACAATAGCCAACATTTTCATCTAGTTAAATAGATTTTGAACTTTTCCAAAGGGAACATTACATACATGGTGATTCCCGATATAATATGAGCTTATATTTTCATAAATAGGCAACCTAAAATATACATAACTGCGATAACTAAATTTTTATTGGCGGAATTATGAATCAGAGATGCCTTGTTTGATATGCTGAGAAGTTTACAACTAAAATAAAAAACTGTTATGCTTACTATTTTATGATATTTGAAATACTTAAACTTATATGAAGTCATCTCGTCAGGTTTGGACTGCGTTTTTGTAGGTTGATGCTGACGTTTCGCTAACTGTTGCAGATAGCATCATCACAGCACTCTGATATCGCTTTGATTTGATATTGCTGCCTGCAACAGATAGCGAAACGCCAGCATCAATCAATCCTAGGACGACGCAGTCTAAGCCCAAAGAGATGGCACAAACCGCGAAAGACTAAAATTTCACTTAAACTTTGATATTTATAAATAAGACTTTGTTGATTTCGTTCACACTTACTTTATTTAAAATTCTTCTTCTGTGTATAGGCCAATGGCCTGTCAACTACCTACAATGGGGTAGGTAGTATGAAACCTCTTTGCACGTGTGCCGGGCATGATGCTAACCTTACCCGTCGAACAGAGATGAGAAGTTCCACTACATGGTTTACGATTCTTAAAGATGTTCGTATGACAACCAGGACCGACAGTCTCCTGAATCACCCAGTATTTTGCGTGCCTCTGATTATTCTCTACATAAAAGTATTAAAACTCAACCAAAAAATTACAAATAACCATTTTATTTTTAAGTTTTTCTTTTATTCCAATGCCTTTGCAAATGGGAAACCAAGAACATTTACACAAAAAGCGTAACTTTATTAAAACATGGATAATACTTCGAATAATTTTTGGAAGCATAAAAAAATCGATTTAACTCGATAATTACAAATTTCACAGATTATGCCATTGAATACTACAGTGTAAATACTAAAAAACTATATTAATTAAAATAAAATAGTTGGCTGTTGTAAACTGTTTCCATGAACAAACTGTATATTACTAGGTTCCTCATTAACATAGCTACCTACGAATTTACATTAAATGGCTGTCGTACCTAGTTCAAACACAAAAATGATTCATTAAGCAAACAATGATCAATGCATTAATCAATCAATCACCTTCAGTGCAAAGTTTATTATATCTACCCTGTAGAAATAGGACTATATTGATGAAAATTTTATAATTACATTAAACTAAATCTTTCAGTTATTACAATTATTCCTTAGTTTAAAAAACTTCCTATGGTTTAGCATTAATTCAAGTAGTTTCTGAACTAAAAATATTAGGCTGTAATTAAAATTAATTACACAAAAATTAGCTAGAAATGTGTGATTTTTGATTGTTACAGTTGTGTATTAAAATG
>JABXWE010048266.1:0-34349 GCA_014611495.1 Limonius californicus
TACGTCAAAGATCATTTCTTATCTCTGTCCGCTTCGAAATACGAAGTCTTTATTTCTTGGCCAATGCAGTGGACAGCGCCAAATTCACCTTTACAATTCAATTAAGACTAAAACTATTATTTGGTTATACAAAAAAACTAGTAAATAATGTGGCAAACACATTCTGTGGAACTGCAATCAGGCATTTTCAAATGTTAAACCCAAGGTTTGTATTACGTTAACAAAGATATATTCGATAATTTAAAGCCGGAGTCATATACAAGGACGTTTGCTAAATGTTAGTGACGAATTTAAATAGCTAATAATGTTAATATGTCTAATCTTATAGAGCAAATAAAATTATAAATTATGATAAATTATTGTTTCGTCATTTGAATTTTTATCGCATTAGCTTCCTGGTAACTTTTATATAATAGACGCATCATTTTTCTCTCCTATATTTTGCAGTAATTCCTTAATTAAAAAATTGTAAATAGCAGCTGCTCATACTATTTAATACAATTAAAATAATACAAAGTGTAGGTACAAGTTACGACTAGAAGGCGGAATTGGCTTGTGGTTCAACAATAATTAATTAATGAATAAAGCTATAACCTATAAGAGAACGTTGTAAATCCAAAACGTTTCGAAAATACGTTTCTCCCAATAGATCTCGTCGTCTTCAGGGATTGCAAAGTAGTAGACACTAATTAATGGGTTTGCACAGATTTAGTGTCAACGGTAAATGATTGATCAATCGATTTTCCTCCAAATAATTCGATTACTTAATTAATCAAGCAATGGATTACTCAAGTAATCCCAGCACATCTCGTGTTCAGGGATTGCACAAAGTAGGGGACACGTAATTAATGTTTTTGCTTAGATTTACTGTCAACGGTTAATGATTGATCAATCGATCTTCTTTGAAATAATTTCATTGCTTAATTAATCAAGCAATGGATTAATCAAGTAATCCCAATAAATCTCGTTTTCCGGGATTGCACAAACTGGTAGACATTAATGAATGGTTTTGGATAGATTTAGTGTCAACGGAAAATTATTGATCAATCGATCTTCTTCGAAATAATTTCATTGCTTAATTAATCAAGCAATGGATTAATCAAGTAATCTCAATAAATCTCGTCTTCCGGGATTGCACAAACTAGTAGACATTAATGAATGGTTTCGGATAGATTTAGTGTCAACGGAAAATTATTGATCAATCGATCTTCTTCGAAATAATTCGATTACTTAATTGATCAAGCAATGGATTAATCAAGTAATCCCAATAGATCTCGTCTTCAGGGATTGCACAAAGTAGTAGACACTAATTAAAGGTTTTGCATAGATTTAGCGTCAACGGCAAATTATTGATAAATCGATCTTCTTCGAAATAATTCGATTACTTAATTAATCAAGCAATGGATTAATCAAGTAATCCCTATAGATCTAGTCTTCAGGGATTGCAAAGTAGTAGACACTAATTAATGGTTTTGCACAGATTTAGTATCAACAGAAAATTATTGAACAATCTATCTTCTTCGAAATAATTCGATTACTTAATTAATCACGCAATGTATTAATCAAGTAATCCCAGCACATTTCGTCTTCAGGTATTGCACAAAGTACTAGACACTAATTAATGGTTTTGCACAGATTTAGTGTCAACAGCAAATGATTGATCAATCGATCTTCCTCGAAATAATTTTATTACTTAATTAATAAAGCAATGTATTAATCAAGTAATCCCAGCACATATCGTCTTCAGGGATTGCACAAAGTAGTAGACACTAATTAATGGATTTGCACAGATTTAGTGTACGGCAAATGATTGATCAATCGATCTTCTTCAAAATAATTTGATTACTTAATTAATCAAGCAATCAATTAATCAAGTAATCGCAATAGATCTCGTCGTCAGGGATTGCACAAAGTAGTAGACACTAATTAAAAGTTTTGCATAGATTTAGTGTCAATGGCAAATTATTGAAAAACCGATCTTCTTCGAAATAATTCGATTACCTAATTAATCAAGCAATGGGGATTAATCAAGTAATCCCAATAGATCTCGTCTTCAGGGATTGCACAAAGTAGTAAGACATTAATTAATGGTTTTGCACAGATTTAGTGTCAACAGCAAATGATTGATCAATCGATCTTCCTCGAAATAATTTTATTACTTAATTAATAAAGCAATGTATTAATCAAGTAATCCCAGCACATATCGTCTTCAGGGATTGCACAAAGTAGTAGACACTAATTAATGGATTTGCACAGATTTAGTGTACGGCAAATGATTGATCAATCGATCTTCTTCGAAATAATTTGATTACTTAATTAATCAAGCAATGGATTAGTCAAGTAATCGCAATAGATCTCGTCTTCAGGGATTGCACAAAGTAGTAGACACTAATTAAAAGTTTTGCATAGATTTAGTGTCAACGGCAAATTATTGAAAAACCGATCTTCTTTGAAATAATTCAATTACCTAATTAATCAAGCAATGGGGATTAATCAAGTAATCCCAATAGACCTCGTCTTCAGGGATTGCACAAAGTAGTAAGACATTAATTAATGGTTTTGCATAGATTTAGTGTGAACAGCAAATGATTGATAAATCGATATTCTTCGAAATAATTAGATTACTTGATTAATCCATTGGTTGATTAATTAATTGATTTCTTCAGCCTATTACTCAGTACCTTAGGTATTATTCACTGAATCTATGGTTTTTGTAAGTATAAACAATTGGTAATTATTTATTTTGATAATCTCACAGCGTAGCCATGCGGACGCCGGTAAAATGGTATTCGTAGCGCAGAACAATCGGTACTCGGATGGCTGGACCAATACCGTAGTATATACAATCGGTCGTGCTTGGAAGGGCACGTAAAGCCGTCGGTCGCGGTTTTCATAGGAAAATCTTTGACAATCGTAAACCATGTACTAGAACTTATCTTCTCTGTTCGACAGGTTAGGTTAGCCTTTTCCCTAGCATAAGCAGAAAGAGGGCTCACAGAACCTACTCCATTAACTAGCCATTGGCCTATATACACAGAAGAAGACAATCTCAAATGGTTTTTGTGGAAATATATAGGAAGGTTCTTTTTTTTAACCAATCCTTTTCATTTAATTTACCAAAATTCATAGCAGATTAGTGCACAACTTTAGGGGAGCATTTGCTAAGGGAAAAAGTCAAAATGATTTGATTAATATATATTTTCAATTAAGTAATCAACTAATATACTCTTCGAGCGACTGATAGAACTGCCTTTACTAATCGATATTATAATAAACTGTTTTACAGCAGTCTATTGAATATTCATTTTGGTAATCATACAATCATTATCTTGATCATTTATCAGACGCCGTTGACGTTAAAAAATCTGACGCAGATGCACTACAATTCTAATAAAGTAACATCAAGGAGAATTTTTTTGAAAAGTGTGTTTTTCAAGATAGCGAATTTGTTTCAATAATTATGAACACGCTGTATACTAAAGGCAGAATTTTATGAACTAAGAAACGTTCCCTCAATTAAATCCAAATATCTTAACAATTAGAAATACGAAAAAATAAAATTTGTCTCAAATTTTTCTAAGAAAATAGGGACAATTTTTCAATAAATTTGAAAGTGTTTACTGTTGCGTCCAGTTGTCATAGAACTTTCCATCCCACAAATTCCCACCAGTAAACATAGGTTTTTGCCACATAAAAATAACACAAAGACCACACTGCATTTATTTGTTGGAAAATTTTGATACTTTGACGCAAAATGTTGATCTTTTTTGCTTCCAAAATTCTACAATCTGAAACGCTTTTAGCATTCAGTTGCTTTCATATATCGAATTTGGAAAAGCTGCCTGTAAGTAAAATGCATTTGTTCATAATCTTAGGACTGCCTTTAAAACATGAACTAATCACTTTGATTAGATTTTTCCGTACTTCAAACATTTCACCTCTGTTTACTTTCAAAAGCATATATATCAACGTTCTTAAGATTAAGGCACATTGAAATGTTGAAATTTACAATGAATGATTCTAAAAACATTTACACGTTTCGTTTTCAGACAAAATGAATAATAATTATGTATTAACAATATTTAGGGTTCTTCAAGTTCACGTAATGCCCATAAGCATATATCTTTAGGTTGAATACTACACGTTTAGTGACACATAAGATTTGATCAGTCGTATAAGAAAAGAGTAAAGATTATTCGATGATATATATAAACAAAGATGGGTACAGTTGATGATAGAGGCCAGCGCGTTAAATTTCTACAAGGCAAGGCAAACCAGCAGAGTACTCTGCCTATTAAATCTTCTCTGAAGTACAAATGTTTACACTGCCCATCGTTCGGAGACCACGATGAGCTGTAGGTCCTCTCTGTCTGCAGTTCTTAGAAACGGGGCTTCACATACATAAGAGAGAAGAGCGCTGCTTCTCGTAAGAGACAAAGCACTCAGAGAAAAAGAAGACATAACTTTCAAATTTATAAAACGCAAATAAACAACTGGCATCTAAAATTTGATATTGCTCGAATTAAAATCCAAACTAAGGAACGGCACTGTAATATAAGTTTCCCAATAAATACGAGGTTAAGCAACAAATCAGTAAAATTGTTGCTCCAGCACTGATGTCCCGTAAAATTAAACCAGAGGCATATAATAGTTGACGGTTTTATTACTGGAGGGTGGTCAAGCGAAGATTCAGCAATTGTTAGTTTCTGCGCAAGCCGCTAGCGTGTTTCTGTCAGCCGTCGTGGAATAACGAGTAAATATTAAATTTTAGTGTAAATTGGGAGAAACTCCAACAGAAATTATGTCGGTGACAACATCTTAGTCGTACTAGGCGTGCTTAAAAGTTTTAAACATTTCAAGAATGCACGTGGATGTGATTAGAACCGCGCGTTGGCTAATCTCTCCAAATGCAGATTCGATCGCAAGCGTTTGTACAATTATTGCAAAAAGTCGCCGTATGAATCTCCAAATGAGTTGTGTATCAATAAGGAGATACGACAAATTTCAGATAACGATTTAAGAAAGAGGAACATCTATGCAAAGCTCGTCCCGCACAAAGAGAAAAGCTGAGACAATCTAAAGATTTTCAACAGCATTGTTGTCGGTGGTAATTCATTGATGTATTGGTAGGATCCTGAGATGAAACGCTAGACCATGCAGTAGATTGCAAAATCAGACACAAAACGTATCGTTTGATTAAATTCAAATCACAATCAAGCTGATCGCAAATTCGAGAAAAGCCTAGTTGGTTCTTGTTAAATGACAGTAGATTCTGCACTGTTTGTGACGTCATTTCTCACGAAACACGACATTGTTGAGTTCAATCACGTACTCTATTCACCGCCTTGATTTCAGAAGACTTCTTGCACTTTCCTAAAGTGGCTTTCCACTCGAAGGACAACGGTTTGAGGTTATAGGTACTTAGAAGATATGTACGAGGACAGTCTTTTAAGTTTTTACAAACGACCACTAGGTGGCGCTATTGAGATATGTCTTTACTATTTTCGTAAAATTTGACATTTGCCACTGTGAAAACAGTGGCAGCTTAGAAATTGACAGAGTAGTTTGTTTACAGTGAGCGTTTAAAAAAGCAATTTTGTGAAAAAATGGATATTTCACGTGCAGGTTTTCGTTGGATGATTTTCTACGATTATAGTAAAGTCCTAACTCAACAAAAATGCACAGAATCGCTTCGTTCAACTTTTGGTAATGAAGCACCATTAGAAAAGACTGTTTACAATTGGTTTGCAGAATTTCGCCATGGTCGTGCGTCCGTCAGTGATAAACTTCGCGAAGGTCCAAAATCGATTGTTATTCCAAAAAGCATAGACGCTGTGCGCAACATGATTGAAGAAGATCGGCATGTGACTTACAGTGAGATAGAGGCATCCTTAGGCATATCGAACACTGCAGTACATTCGATTTTGCTGTGAAAAAGATCTGTTACCGATAGACTCCGCATAATTTGATCGAAGCTCAAAAAATGGCTCGTGTTAATTGGTGTAAGGAAATGCTCAATAAATTCGACCGAGGAGGTGCAAAATCCGTATACAACATCGTAACAGGTAACGAAGCTTGGGCATATTCATATGAACAGGAAACTAAGCAACAATCCACTGTTTGGATGTTCCAAGATGAACCGAATCCCCCAAAAGTTGTTCGTTCATGAAGCATTTCGAAGAAAATGATCGCTTGTTTCTTCTGTTGTACTGGACATGTCGTAACCATTCCTTTAGAGGATCGAAGAATAATTAACGCTGAATGGTATACAACAATTTATTTGCCAGAAGTCATCGTTGAAATCAGGTGAAACAACCGAAAACGTCGCATCATTCTTCATCATGAGAATGCCAGCTCTCACACAGTAAGTCAAACAATTGATTATTTGAAGCAGAAAAACATGTCTCATTGCCCGTATTCCTCTGATTTATTGCTTAACGACTTCTTTGTGTTCCCGAATGTCTAACAAAAAATGCGTGAACAGCGATTTTCATCACCTCAAGAAACTGTGGAAGCCTTCAAAAACCATGTTTTTGAAATACCAACTTCACAGTGGAAAAATGTTTAGAAAATTGGTACAACGCATACAAAAGTGTATAAATCTTAAAGACTAACATTTTGGAAAGCAATAAAGCAGTTTGTTCCAAAAAAATTACTTTCTTCCCTACTTTCTTTAATAACTTAAAAGGCTGCCTTCGTGCTAAGAAAACTGTAACTACTGAACTAAAAACAGTTTCTTCGGACACATTTGCCGACTATTTTCAAAAATTTTAGAACGTTGTAAAAAGAGTTAGTGTATGGTCGATACAGTAGGTCGTAAAAAAGAAATACCTTGTTACCAGTAATATACTCCATTAGGTGTAAAGTACATGACAAAAAAAATCAATTTACATGGCAACGTTTATCATAAATTATGTGCAGTCTTTTATACTGAAATTAGTCAATCGATGCAGACTTTGATTAAGAAGATTGTTTATCATTTTTTGTATTTCTAACTTGATTATTTTGCCATTTACAAATACAGTGCACGCCCTATACTCTGAACTAATTGATATAACCCCGGTGTAATCGGACTACTGAACTGTTCTGTTTACTGGAATGATTGGTGCAGGGTGATTCCACAGAGAGTACGAGCCCACCGTTCCTGGCAACCCAAAATACACTTATGGCTGCAGGGTGATTCAACGGAGCGTACGAACCCACCGTTCCTGGCAACCTAAAATACGCTTATTGATGCAGGGTGATTCAACGAAGAGTCCGAGCCCACCGTTCCTGGCAATCTAAAATGCACTTATGGGTGCAGGGTGATTCAACAGAGTCCGAGCCCACCGTTCCTGGCAACCTAAAATACACTTATTGGTGCAGAGTAATTCAACGGAGAGTACGAGCCCACCGTTCCTGGCAACCCAAAATACACTTATTGGTCCAGGGTGATTCAACGAAGGGTACGAACCCACCGTTCCTGGCAACCTAAAATACACTTATGGGTGCAGGGTGATTCAACGGAGAGTACGAACCCACCGTTCCTGGCAACCTAAAATACACTTATTGGTCCAGGGTGATTCAACGAAGAGTACGAACCCACCGTTCCTAGCAACCTAAAGTACACTTATTGATACAGGGTGATTCAACGAAGAGTACGAACCCACCGTCCTGGCAACCTAAAATACACTTATTGGTGCTGGGTGATTAACGAAGAGTACGAACCCACCGCTCCTGGCAACCCAAAATACATTTATTGGTGCAATTTTTATTCACAGTATTATGAATCAGAGATGTCTGTTTGATACGCTTGACAGTTTTCATAAACCAGTCCATCTAAGCAAACGCAGCTTCAATGTTTGCCAGTTTGGATATTCTGATGTACGTACGAACGTAAAACTCCATTATCCCCAAAAACAGTGCTGTAGATACTTTCTATAATTTATAAAAACGTAAAGTCCAATATTGCTATCTAGTTTAAAACAACAATTTCATTTGAAGACTACTGCACGTATGCCGTCTTATTTATAGAAAATTAAACGCGTGTAATTTTTTTTATTTAGCTCCTGCGTATACAATTTTTGCACCTATAAAATGTCTGCTTTGGCTACGTAAGAAGTGTCTTATGTCATAAAGATCTACCCATTTACTGCACGTGCTTCTATTATTATATATTATTATTTGCAATTGCAATTTTTAAATAACTAAGACTGTTAACGTTCATCAGCAAATTACAGCAACTGTACTTTTTCTTGCATTTAAATGTTTTCTCAAAATCCCTGAGTTATGCCTCTTTTATTGGCAGCTTTGAAATGTAATGATGTTCATGCTTTTCATGAAGTTACATCGTTGAATCTCGACTGTCGAGTTTTATGGTCTCTGGGAGCCAAATAATAAATTGAAGCCGTGATTTGATTTACGTACCCTCTTTGCAAATTATTCAACTGAAAATTAAAGGGAGAAAAAGAAACAGAAAACGTATTTTCAAAGATAAGTAATAATTTTTTTTTCATTTTGGTATCAGTGCATGTTAATAGCCAGTCAACTGATATTCGGGTATTTGTTTACAATGTTAAATAATAGGTATCAGAACTAAATAAATTCAATCTCTTGGTAAAATTCTATCAATATTTATTGGCATCATATTATTGAAATGGAATTGGATACAGTTGCCCATTGTTTGAACGTTTTCCGAAGACCAGTTATTCCTTTTGCTTGTTTCCATGGAGAATTTACCCCTGTTACACGCAGTAAAAGTTAAAGTGCCCGAAGACACGTTCAATAACTAAAACTTCAACAGCGCATTAGTCAGTTCCCCGATAATTTCTATCTTAAAACGGATTTTACGATGTTTAGCTGCGACTTATCTCGATTCTAATTCAAGAGGTGGTTGGATTCGAAACTGCCCCATAATATTCTGAACTTTTAAACTGTTGCTTTTGCACGCGCATCCGAAGACCAGATTTAATTTATTATGATGTTAAAAACGAGTCGACTGTAAAATACCAGTATCCAAAGATCAAAGGAATTCTTACAATGTAGCATTTTATATTTCTTCGAAAAGTTGTATCAAAAAGTCATACGCCATTAGTACCTTTACAACCGTGTCCATGAATCAACACATAAATTACACTATCAATTATTTTAATAAAATTCTATTGATGCAGCATAAAAAAGTCTTGCTCAAGGTGATTCCATAGACACTTCCTGTTTGTTTGGCGGTTTTTGTAAATGTGAGGTGTAAAAAAGTGAGTGGATACTTACTTTGGTATATTCGAAGATGTGTAGCAGTAAGTCTGAGGATACTCGTTTTATCCATTCTCTTGGCACTTCTTGATACCATGGGAACTAATGTGGCGAGTTCTCCTATGTACGAATTTAGTTTGTCTCTCCTCATTTTTTCGGCTCTGTTTCTCATCTCTCTACTACTACTGTAACAACAGAAAAGCCTTTGTTAGAATATATTGAACTTTTGTTTACGGTGTTGATGCGCAACCATTGTTTGCACGTCTAAAAACGTTAAATATGTGAAAAATAAGACAACACTTGTTTTCCTATCATTTTATATTCACAAGCAAATGTTTTAAAGCAAAGCTTATTTACAAAATATTATCCACTGGGTTTTGTTATACTTTGGATTATTTACAATTCACTAACTATTTTATTACAGATTACAATTCCTTGTGTGATTTTCTTTCCGAATTCTTGGCACATTATGCACTAACGTAAGTAAACGTTTCAGCAAAATTATCATATATGGGGATGCCCAAATAGACCTGTTTATAGAAAATATCAAGTTAAAACAAAATTTCTCTGTTTACCGTCGATTACGTACTTTGAAGTAAATTTTTATTAATTAATACACAAGAGGTTTCGCAATTTAATTCCTGGATTGACGCTGCAGCACTGGACTCTCATGAAATTAAACTAAAAGTAAAGCAGCACCGAATAGTTTATACGTTTATCAATAGATAGTGATGAAGCGAAGATCAGTTGTTGGTTTCTGCAAGGTAGCGCGTACATTGTGCGTCTGTTAGTAAACGCGGAGCAACGAGTGAATATATATGTGGCTGCAATTTCGAGAAAATAATAGTTGTTCTTTGTTGCAGGACAATGCATCTGCTCATTCTGTACTGATTGTGTAGTCATTTGACTTGGCACCAGCAGACGTATTTCTCGTTACTAAAGTAAAAATGTTCTCAAAGGGGGACGATTTCAAAGAATAGAAGATATTAAGAAAAATGTTCGCCGAATTGAAAGCAGGGCCCTTTCGGTTACTGTTTTCAAAATCTTTTCGAACGTTGCAATAAGTCTATTAAACTAAATGGCGATATAATCTTTTTTGTGTTACTTAAATTGTTTGTGTTTGTTTTTATTGTGCCAGTCCGGGAATTAAATTGTAAACTCTCTTAAGATGAAATGTTTGCCATGAGGATTGTTGAGTTCGACAGATTTTATAAAATTTTGTTTGTGTATGCGTATGATCGTGTTACATATTATCATAGTGGAATGTACTTCTGCAAAAAAGAAACTATATGATTTAAAAATACGGTATCCTGTGTGCGCAGGGTTCATAAATCAAAAATTAATACAAAACTGCTACATCAGTGCGGTATAAACAACTGTAATTTCAAATTGTGCTTCTAACTCCTACAAACACAAAACCAATTAAGGTTGTTATAAATATTGACTCGCTCTCTACAACATTATTGGATGTCCCTGAATATTTGCAATGGCGATCAACTTGCAATTTATTAAATTTGTTTTTTAATCAATACCGAATACATTATAAGTTAGCTAAATGTTTTAGCCTCTCCTAAATAACAATAACCTGTTTGGTAAAATAAAAATAAACAAAATGTAACTTGTAAACAACCTAATATATAAAATAATAGACTTTGTCCTTTTCGCTATTTAAAAATATGCCAGAAAACTTCAGAACAAATTGCCATTATCATCATTAACACTTTGTGATCGTACGACGATTTATTTTAATAAAAAAAAGCTCATATTGTTCCACGCTTTATTTGATATCTTGATGTAAAGCATTTCAAAATTTGGGTGCCTGCTTTTTAGGGCAGTGTTGCGGCACTTAGGGATGAAGCCAGATGCCGCCAAAAGCGTTGTAGTCTTGGAAAGGGGTCTAGAGGTTAAATACCGTAGTAAACAATAACAATATTCTGAATCATAAATTAGCATAGAGCCGAGCCTAGTCGAGCAGATTCCATATTCCCGATGGGTTGTAACTGCCTGCTTTAGTGGAATGCTGGTCGGCGCGGGCTGTGGCTTAGGGACAGCCGGTTAGGACTTCTTCAGTTTGCTCCTTGGAAAGGACTTTTTTGACTATAAGGATACGACTTTCCAAACTTTGGTAACTGTCTTATAGATAATTCATACACAGATTAGGACTTAAACTTAATGCATACCCTGTGTTTGGCTTTATATGGTTATGTTAAACGCCTTAGTTTACAAGTTTAGTATTTAGTTCGTAAACAATTGTAAACCCAACGTCATTAGTGTTACAGTATGAGTATTTAACCAACGTTGAATGGTTACTCATTTTTCTATTCATCATCATCATCATCTGACATGGAGCTGACTCGAGGGTCGCTAAATTAATTATCTGTATTTATGTGTATAGATAAGAAGCTACTGTTGGCGCCAGGGCAACGTCACAAGCAAAATGTCCAAAAACTGTTACTCTGGGAATTTTATAGAAGCTTCAAATACACAAAAGTTTTTTGCTCTCACATGAGGCGACGATTTTATTTGGTTCAATTCAGAAATTTGCTTTGGACGCAAAATATATACAAATTCACTTATACTACCCAAACTATTATATAGGCAAATTACTGAGACACACGTCATCAATAACATTAGTTTCTTTCTTCTTTCGGATTGGCATTACTAGTTTTGTATGTATATAATATGGTTATACATTGACGCTTTGTTCTACTTTGATATTTTCGTACTATGGTAATTGATCCTTGCCTGCTGTAATATTGTATACTGTTAATAAAGGATGATTACTTTAAATTATTAATATGATTATTCAATTTCCTTTTAAAAAGCAAATGTATTGCAACGACATTAGCAAACGTTTGTGTGGTTGCATACTCTCAAATGTAAACCTTATGTAATGTAAACATAGTAAGAATCTGACGTCATGGAATTTCATGACGCACACGCACGGTCTCAGTAATTTGCCTATAGCAGAATTACGGTATTTTTGAGTATTATTTTTTATTGATATCCTTTTTCGGTGGCCTAGTGGTTAGCGCAATTGCCTTTAGATCTAAGGGACGCGCGTTCGAATCCGTCTGAGGTTGGTAAGCTTTTTCTGAAGAGGGAAAGTTTGAAAGTGCGCCTTCTGTCGCATAAGAAGTAAAGCCATAGGCCCCGTGCCACTGCGATGTGTGACATTAAAAATCACTACTGGAGTTGGGACTACCCAAGATAGGCAAAATTCGTAGTTAGGGTATACAATGGGCCTGTATGCATAGAGATGCTTGGAAAACCGCGTCCTAGATCTCGCCCAAATAAAAAATATCCTTTTTACAGTGGCTAGGCGACCAGCAATATTTACTAACGCTCGCTTCATTTTATTAAAAAGTTTTCTAACTAATTTTCGTTGGCATACGTTTGAAATGAACCATATATAAAATTTGGTTTTTATTGTTCTTAGTTCAATTTAAACTAATTTTAAAGGTTTTGAGATTAAGGAGCACATTTTGAGAAACCCTGTATACCATAAATTTGAAAATGTATTCACATATAAAGTACACAATAAGCAAAAGAGAAGACAAGGAAGCTGAATGGAGCCAATTAAGGCCCTTGAGATATGAATAACGCTGGCGATAAAGGCCTCGTCCCCTGCGCTCTTTTTCGCCAACGCGGTTGACAACATCCGGCCGAATTGCGCAATTATCATTAGCTTACATATGTTTATTTGATGCAGCTTCTAACTATTTATAACAGTGAGGGAATAAGCAATTGACTGACTTAA
This sequence comes from Limonius californicus, assembly GCA_014611495.1. Classification (NCBI taxonomy): domain Eukaryota; kingdom Metazoa; phylum Arthropoda; class Insecta; order Coleoptera; family Elateridae; genus Limonius; species Limonius californicus. The sequence goes on from JABXWE010048266.1 coordinate 12,989, forward strand.
CTTCCAATACCATAAGACAGTCTTCTCTGTTTTTCCAAAATTTATTTAGTTCGATTTGAAATTTAAAATATTTGGACGTCGCACATTTATTATCGCCATTTACAGACGTCACCATTCTGAATATTTTATGCAAAATAAGAATCTTCTCCTTCATTTTGCACTTTTTTAAATTGTATAGTTAATACGCGAGTGTTCATTATATTTTGTCACGTATATACTAAAAAATCTAATATCGAAAATAAATTGATAAGAAGTTAATATTTTAGATTACCGTGTGAAGTATTAATTTTTTAAAGTATACTTAAGTGTATGGTAAGTATACTACCTAAAGATTTAATTTATCACACTGGGCGATAAAAATTTGATTTTTGTACATACTAAAGTTCAGCGAGATACATAGAAACGACGATCTTATTTTTACAGTCCAGATAACGTAGCATCGTTTGTAGGAATCTGCCTTTGATAACGAGGAATGTAAACAAAATGCTTATCAGTGCAGATATGTATAAAAACTGTGCCAAACTTCTTGGGCATACAAATACGAGAAAATCATATGTTAAATATTTGATACACCAAGAGCATTATTTTAAAGTGGCGGAATTATAATGCAAAACCCTAAAATCCAAGAAATGAATATTAAATAATCCACAGCATGAAAAATAGTAAGCAAATAACGTGTGAAAAACGAGAAATAATTGGTCTGCATGCTATTAATTAGACACAGATTACAAGCAAAAACTTTGTGTGGTTCGACGACCCTCGTTTATCATCTGCAGTCTTTCACATGTGCTCAAAAAATGGGTGAACATGTATTTAGCAAACACGAAATTCAACTCTGTAAAAAACGTAACTGTAACTTGGCAAAAGCAAACCAATTCTCTAATTAACTAATCGCAAGATATATACGATATAAATGCCGAAGGCTATTAACTAATGAAGGCAACCAAGAAAAAAATGTTAGGTCAACTTTGCTCTAGAAAACTAAATGACCTCAAATCTCACATTTAAAATGTTTTGTGGCCAAAAATAGCCACTCATACTCTACTAACCACAATCAAACTGAACAACACACATCAGAGGCGAAGGCGTCTGCTTATTAGTCTCCACCTGATTGTTTCGCACTTGTCGTTAATAGGCAATGTGGTGAGCACCGCGCCTACGTCAGTAACATTATATCTTCCTTCATTTACAAGGAGCACACTTCCCAGAGTTTGAACTCTAACAATAAAATCATTGCAAAGTAGAATAATTACTAAATACAGCGCATATTTTATTAATAATTAGAATAATAAATAGTAATAAAGCATTTCCTTGTTTTCTTTTCTTCTTATTGTTGCTATTTTAATAAAACTACTGACATAAGACTTTTATAAATACTTTGCTTTCGTTTATACAGTCCTCGGCTGGCGATTAGGGGATTTCATTTCTTAGACGGAAATTTAAATAGTAAGCAAATCTGCCGATACTATTATCTTCTTTGAAAATATTAAACATTTACTTGGATTAGAGTGCATTAAAATCGCAATGCGGAACAAATGTTTTTACGGTGAATAGTAATGGAGGCCGCATTCATTTCTCATGCCATCTCATCAGTCAAGGACTAGAGGATATATTATTACAATTTATTCATATTATTATTTTTTAATTTTACATACATACAATTTCTTCATAATAATCATGTCATTTTTTTATTTTTCGCTAGATCTCGCTATTCTTCTGTGTTTCTCTTTTCATTTCAGTCCTTTGCATGTGTATTCCTAATCTGCAATTTTGTTTTGTAATGCAAAATGTTGTTTGGAATATTAACAGCAGGGTGATTCTGCAAGGATCAAGGAACCCTCCATCTTTTTTACAGTGGCCAAGGAAAAATTCATATGATCTACGTTAACAACTGATTTTTGTCTATATTTAGCGAACCCAAGTAGTACTTTGTAATACAGTGCAATCCCTAAGAATTGTAAGATCTTAATACAGGGCGATTCTAAACATGTGCGAAAAACTTTAACCACATATAGCTGAGTTTATTAAACACCTATATTGAACAGTACATTTTTTTTCTGATTCGGCACTGTTATAGAGCTATGGTTTCTAAGTTCTTTTACATCTATCACTAAAATGTAAATAATTTTTTTGTCCAATTTGGATAAACTTCATTGTTTTGGGAAGCTAACACTTCAAGCTTAATTTCCAGCCAAGAAAAATGTACAGTTGAGTGTGAAAAGTGGATGAAATCTATCCCAGAAGTGAAAAATTTCTAATGAGTAAATTAGTTGTATATTGATATTGATATTTCTATACGAAACTCTGTTGAATAAATCTTTACATATAAAATTTTCGAAAAAATTGCAAAATCCGTTTTTTTTTAACAGAACTGGTTAAGAAGATGCAGAAAAAAACTCTGGTTAATGATTTCGTTTTCAAGATATACGGTAATTTAGACATTTTTAAATCACAATTTTCACTGCTGGGTCAGATTCCATCCATTTTTTATACTCAATTATACATTTTGTTCGACTGGAGCTTTTCATACGAGCTTTTTCCAAGCAGTTTCTTAGCAAATTTGTACATTTAATTATCATTAGAGACGGTATTGCCCCAGAAATGATCTAATATGGAGGGGAAAGAGTCAAAGCATGAATCAAGGAGGTATGTCAACTGGCTTGGAAAAGCCAGAAGATACCCGACGATTGGGAGCAGAATATCATAGTGCCAGTACGCAAGAAATAGGGCAATATGCCTATCATCAATAGTGCAGAAGATATACTCCAGAATCCTGGAAAAAAGAGAGAGAAGAGATAGAGGAAGAATTAACAGAGGAACAAGCTGCATAGAGGCCACATAGACAAACACAGGATCACATATATGTACTAAGAACGCCAATGGAAGAAAGTCTAGAAGACAGAAACCATTGTGCGTGGCAGTTATAGACATACAAGCGGCGTTTAACAGCATACCTAAACAAAGTGTCTGAAGAGCATTAACAGAATTACAAGTAATGCACGAACTCCAACAGGCTATAATAAGACTATACCAAGGAACAAAGGGAACAGTAAGAATTAAGGGGTCAGAATCTGGGAGCTTTAAAATGGATAGAGGAATAAAGCAGGATGACTCGCTAAGCCTCCTACTATTTGTAACAGTTATGAATCAGATAATTCAAGAATCCAAAAAACAAAGATTTAATGTTAAGATAGGAAACTGGAACCTACAAGCAATACAAATGTAATGCCTTATATACGCAGATGACATAGTATTACTAGTAGACTCGCTTGGAAAGCTACAACAAGCGGTCAGGAAATGGAACAGAGTAGTTGAGAGATGGGGAATGAGGATAAATACAAATAAGAGCAAACTAATGGAAATAATAAAGAACGAAGCCCAGGGAGACACACGAATTACATGCAATAGGAAGGAATTAGACTGGGTTGACAATTACGAGTACCTGGGAATAATTATAAATCGAACCGGAACAACAGAGGAAAAAAAATAGAACGAATAAGTGAACAAAATATATTGTGCACTGAGCAAAGCAGTCATTGCAAAGAAGGAAGTCAGGACACAGACAAAACTACGAATATGCAGCAGCATATATGTACCAACTTTAACCTACGGATCTGACAGCTGGACGATACAATACAGGATAAAACTAGAAGTAGAATAACAGCGGGAGAAATAAAATACCTGAGAAAATTGGTGGGTAGGACCAAAAGAGACCGCGTAAGAAATACAGTTACCAGAGAGGGACTAGGGGTAAACCCCCTCATCTATGAAGTAGAAAATCGACAGTTGAAATGGTATGGGATGCAGTGAGGATGAACGAGAATAGAAACCCCAGACGATTGGAAGCAAGACCAGAGGGAAAACGAGGAAAAGGAAGGCCGCGCGAAACATGGGAGAAAATCTTGGAAAAAAGAGTAAGACGAGAGGTAAAGAACTAAGGGAGGTGAAAAGAATGGCTGCCGACCGCAACCAATTCCGAAAATGTATAGCGGACCCGAAGCTCTGAAGAGCAAAATGGAAATGGAAAAGAAGAGAAGAATAATCATTACAATTAAAAAAAGGTAATTAGTACCAACTTAGAGAATTTAGAAGATAACGAATGGCGAAAACACAGTATAGTATAGATATCTTTCAGCTATTCTATAACAAGTTCAAGTCAGCTTAGGCTGGAAAAATTAAAATACTAGAAATAGTAACCATTTTATTAAATTGTTGGGCAATACCAAACCAAATATTTAATTATTCGAAAAATTCACCCTGCACAAATCATGTAAACTACTAGTGGTTGTTACTCCGAGAGTGCATTAATTAGTGTTTCAATCACAGAACACCACACACTAAAACTATATATTCTGCAGTAGGCAAGGAGCTACATTTTCTGCCAATTTCTAATTTGCTGTTTATTAGATCCCGTTGGTAAAATCAAAATATAATTAGAAAAACAACTTGCAGCTGGCAGATTTATAAATAGGTTCAGAGAAATAACTTCTTGGCACTTTCCAAAATTGTTCCACAATTAAACAAAAATTTAAACACTTCGGGAAATAACATTTGGTTGTGGAGTTCCCCTTTTAAGCTCGGCAATATGAAAATAAGCATTCAAGTTTATTTTTCCCAGAAAAAATTATCTACTACAACCCACCGCTTACTTCATGGAATTAAATGTGCAAAAACTTTTCAAAGAGTTGATTTGCGTATTATTTGAGTGCTTTGTAGACATGGTTTCACAAACCGCAAAAACATTTTCGCAACGAGTTTGCAGTTTAGTGGGTTATACAGGGTGTCAATTTGAAAACGTACAATGTGCTATATCCCTGGAAGAGGCATTGAAAATTCCTAGAACGGGTACATAAGGAGCATTTTTGTTGTTGTAGATAGTTTACGAAAAATAAACTATTATTTTTCTTTGTTGCCTGGTGATTTTAAATCGCAACTGAGTTCCGTTTCCAATTTTTTTACCGGAATGGTATTCCAGAGAGTTCCGGTTTACTTTCACCCCCCGATATTATCTGATAATATGAAAAGTGAAAAGCTGATCGCTAACGTATAGTACACGCTGCAGTCTACATTGCCCTTCACTGAACATGGGTACTCAGACTCACACGCACTCGTGAGTAGTAGCGATCGAACCATATCGGATTGGGTGTTTGATTTTTGTGTCCCAATTTGCCAGAAGTTTTTGACATATAACTTTCAGACAGAAATAGATAAGGAACGACAACAAAAATGTCCTAACGACTTTTAAGAGAAATATCAACATTTTAATGTTAAAAATGCCTACAGTGTGTTTCACTTCTCATCTTCACAACTCTGTGTCTTCCTTATTTGTTTTCCGATCTATTTTGGTCAATTATACTACTCTTTAAAGCTTTTATCGAAAAAATTTATTAAAAAAGGTTGTTCAGAATCATAAAAATAGCCCAAATCCAGTTGTATTCTAGCCATTATTTAACTTGGTACTTATATTTACAAGACTACTATTTTTATGATTCTGAACAAGTTTTCGTAATAACTTTTTTCCATTGATTTTTGATCGTAGTGGGCTACTGGCTGACAGTAAATTTTGTTAAAAATTGTAAAAATAACCGCTTTAAAGGGTAGTACAATTGACTAAAATTTAAAATCGATCGGAAAACAAATAAAGAAGATACACGGGTGTGAAGGTGAGAATTGAAACGCGCTGTATATAGGATACTAAAACTGACGTGTATCTGAAAATTGGGACACACAATAGTCCCGAAAATACATCTTGGGGACATTGAACCAAAAATAGGGACACATCCCGAGAAATTGGAACGTCTGGTCACCCTACTCATAAAGTAACCTTCTCCATTTAATTCCCTAGGCTCTAGGTACCTAGGGACCAGTGGTGGAGCAGTGCGAATATGCGCTGTAAGTCGAGGTCACAGTGAAATGCAATCGATCGGCCGCGTGGTCGAATCCCGGCTGAGACGACCGTATTTCACATAGTTAAGTTTAGGGTGCATATTGCATAAACGACTAGTATGTAAGAGACGTCCCCCCCCTGAAATAATGCGAAAGCAGTTCCGGGGGGAAACGGTATAGAATGAATGAATGAAAAAAAGAGGCTGTAACCTAAATAAAAAATTTGGAAGTGGTAACCCCTTGTGATACCTCATCGGAAAGCTCTTACAAAATGTTTTTCAAATGTAACAAAAATGTTTTTCCCTGATTCGTTCCAGAAAAATTAAGAAAAAAAAACTGAAAAGGTTCAAAACCAATGATATTAATTAAAATTTAATAATACTATACTACACGTTCAGGGGCGGGGATGGCTTACTGGTAAGAGAGTGAGGCTTTGGATGTAATAGTCTTAACGCTTCCCGGTTCGAATCTCCTCAGGGTCGAAAATCTTTCTAATTCCCTGGGTGGTCGGTACTGGGCCCCGGTCTCCATTTGTCATTGGGGATCAAATTAATGGAAATGAATGGCACTCCTCGTATTACGATCGCACTAGAGGAGTAACAAGTTCATATACACAAAAATACACCACACCCCAGGCAGGTTAAGCATGGTTACGCACCAACACGGTAAACCGCAGAGTCGGGCCCTGTTGTGCATCACACAAACTAACTTAGCCTTGTCTCACACCAAAGTGATGGGCCTCTAAGGCCTGTGAAAGCTTCATAATAATAATAATACTAAACGTTCACAATGGTTTGCTTTATTCTTTACCCAATAGTAGTCTACTCTCAGATTCTCTCCGAATATTTTGGAAGGTTTGTCGCGGAATAGCTCGACGCTCCTTATTTATTCCTTGTCGCTGTTGTGCGATGGACTGAAGCTTGTAGACAACAGATTTTAAGTGACCCCATAAAAAGAAGTCTAATGGGGTCAGGTTTGGAGATCTTGATGGGCATTTGACTTTTTCGAAATAAATCATATAAAAACTGTTTGTTACTACTGAATAGCATTTTGTAAAAGCATTTCGATGAGGTAATATAAGGTGGGTGATCCTATTTGACATTTTTTTTTTTGGGATATAGCTAGAACCTACGGGGTTGAATTAGAGGTTAGCTCATGAATCTTCTTTCGAGAAATATTCAATACCGATCTCTTTTGCTTGCAGAGACGTAACAAATTGTACGTTTACGCATTGTTACTCTGTATATTGGAAAATATTTTCCATTTTAATATCTACAAATACTTATGTAGCTAAGAATTTTTTAATGATCCAGACTGAATTTTTACTGATTTTCTTCGCAAACACAAAAAAGTTAATGTAGTTCTTCGGCAGTCCTTAGCTGCTTGAAATTCTTTAATTTTCTACGACGAACACATTAATTTAAAAATAATAGAAGTTTATTAAATGCTCAGATCTTCCGAATCCTTGTGTTCTTCCGATTTGCTTTGAAGTTCGACTATATTATTCATTTGACATTTGTAAATGATGATCTGACAACATATTTAATAATTTTGTTTTTCATTTTTGAACGTTTAATAAAAGTACTCTTGCGTAACGTTTCTGTAACTTCATTGATATTTTTACAGGAAAAATTATTCTAGGAAACGTACTTTTTAAATCAATTCCTTCTATCTTCTTTACCTCCGATTGGGAAGAGCAAACGAATCTTGGCTATTAAAAATAATAGTAATAAAAATACAAATAGAAATTAAAAAGTCGTTTGGGGAAAAAAGCAAGTTGTTTTAAAATATCACTTTTTAATCACGTGAGATTTGTTTATCGATTAAAACGTTGTCCTTCACATGTCTTGATGCTAATTTAAGGCGAGCTTGGAAAATAAGAAGGCAGTGGCGTAGAACCGCGATTTGCTAAGCAATGTGAGGGAACAGGGATTAAATTTATATTAAAATCCTTGTGCATTCTATTATTTTAAACCGCAGGGATAGCATTTAACGACTTTGTAGAAGGAAGCCTCAATTGCGCGTCATGCTTAGATTAAAATCCCCCACATTTGCAAGATTTCTTCTAAATCCAGCTAGACCCAGATTTTAGATAGACCGAGGCTAAGGGCTAATGCTAATTTAGGAATCTGTCGTTTTTTGCACTCCTGTTGCTCCTTTATTCTTTCCACCTCATTCCTTGCGATTTCGTACGAATATTAAGTAGACATTTCTAAAATTACCCAATATAAATTCTTTTACGATATGAGTTAATAAAATAACAATCTTTTCTGCGAGCCCTTTCGAGACATGTCGGAATTTTAGTAGAATGTGTGGTCGGATTCCGCTTCCCTGGGGATTTGTGAATCAGATTGTAGTGCTTAATTTAAGTCCGGTCTTAAAACAGTAAATGCGGAAGTATTTCGCAATGCAAGGCCAAAAGAACAAAACACTTCGTCGTGTTGACCAGATTAACAGCTTTCGGTGTTGTTTAGCGCGGCAAGAATCTACTGTGTATTAATAGCGGGCCGCAGATACAACTGTGAATCTTATTTTTGCCCTTGAACATTTGACGTCATTTCTATTCGTAACCAAGTCTATCAGAGTTCTCACACAAATAATGCTGTTTACAGTCTTTTAATAATTGGGGAAAATTGTGCTTTTATGGACGGAAATAGGGGGGCTCGCTTCGTGGGAAGCGTGGCTGGGAAATTATGCCATTTTCAGGGTTGCTATTAACAGGCAAGTTAGTTAAAATTCCTGTAGGAGGGTGTTGTAAATGAACATTCCTAAAAAAACCGATGAATTGTCTGCTTCGAAGCAATTAGCGGAAAAAGCTGAAATGTCAAGTATGAAGCAGAAACAACTTTGATATAAAGGGTTCGCCATAATACGTAACTATTCAAAACGGTATAATTAAAAAAACTTCGTATGAAAAGAGACAAAACAAAAATTATATCTAATTAGAATATAACATACAACCTTACACAAATAGAAGGAAGAGTTTAGAACGGGTCGAAGAATATATATGCAGGCTAATGTGTTAGATTGGACAAAGGACATGCGAGAGAGTTGAAAAGGCGAATTCGGTTGGATTGGGAAGAATATGGCGAGCCGACGAGCAAGTTTCAAAACTGATATACCACCATAATTTAAAACTAAAGTTTACAATGAATGCATCCTTCCAATATTGACATACGCAGCAGATATATGGACATCCACTAAGGATCTTATACAGAAATTGGAAGACGGGCCATGGAAAAGTCAGTGATAAGGCGTTTCATTCAAAGATAAAATGAGAAACGAGCATATTAGAAATCGAACGAAAGTGCAAGGCAAGCTGAAATGGAGCTGGATGGGGGACATCTCGTAGTGGAAAATGGAAAAAAAATCACCGAATGGAGACCTAGGGCAGGTAGAAGGTTGGCGCCCAAAAATACGTTGGGCAGACGATACTACTAAGGTGGTAGGAAACTCATGGATGAATGAGGCAACATGCACAGGAGACTGTAAGCGGAATGGGGAAGCTTTTATCAAAAAATCTATAAGCAAATAACGTGAACATCGGCACTATTTTCATCAGGTGCTTCTCCTTCGTATTGCGGTAGAAAAACTTATAATTTACAATTTAACACTGAAGCTAGAACAACAGAAATACCAGAGAAGCTTCAGGCATTTAGACTCCAACACCGCCAAAGTCGGATTACTGAATTCTGTGTGGCGGGTTGCAGCACTTTGTTTCAAACTAGATCCTAACCATTTTAAAAATAATATGTTAATTATATTTCATTATGATATTCTAAGGCTTTCCTTATATCACCAACACGAATTTAGTACAACCTTGGAGAAGATTTGAATTGTGTCTCGACTTCGATATATCAATGTTTCATAGGTGATTTATATATACATTTTAGTTTTCTATAAAAAAATTGCACATAAATCAGGGGATCTAGTTGGGTAAAACATATCATATTTCGGTAACTGTTAAACAAAAGTATTTTCGTAGCAAGTTATGCTATGTTATACCGATTTATGCAGCAAAAATTATGGATCTGGCAGCATAGTGAACTCCAATATTGTCAAATATGTTACCAAAGAATACATAATCGAATTCTGTCTAGAATTAGGGAACAGATAAATAGTAATTTCATTGAGCACAACCAAAAATTATCAATCTTCCACTCTATGAAAGGGGTGCACTAGGGTGGCTCTTATTTTTCTTAGTTTGTTTTTTTTTCTGGTGCTACCCCCCAGATTGGTTCCATTCGACGAAAAAATGAGCTGTATGAAATTTGGGCTAAATAGGATAAGGGGGTGCCCCTTGGTCCCTACATTTAAAAAACCCGAAAAATTACATAAAAAATCGAATAAATTTTTTTATCTCAAAAAATATAGTACTGAAGTCGTTGATTAACCAATAAGTTTATTATTTTCAACTTAATTATTATTATTCTTGCTGTTAACTTTAATAATACAATTTTATAACACTATTATGTACAAGTTTGTTAGGCAAATATGACGAGAAAATTACTTTTTCTTTTAAAAATCCTTATTCTTGGATAAAGTCTCTTTTTTATGCCCTGGAAAGCACATACTGCTTCTGTTTCTCGTTTTTGTTAATAATTGATCCGAATCCTCCATAAGCTTGATGCCTCTTTCAGACGGATCGTTCACAACTGTCAGTTTAGTCACCAGCTGCACAGCGTTGACGAAATCTTCATTTTCTTGAAGGTTCTGTTTTCAAGAACTCGTAACTCGGGGCAAATCAGGTAAAAAATTAACTGGTTTTACTGGTAACAAACTGCTCAATCCCAGTGTAGATCAATTCCGGGATTTGATCAATTCCTACTTGAACCCTTTTTATATTTTCTTTTGGTGCGTTTGTCTCACGATTCAATGCAGTAAACATTTTCATTTTTGATTCAAAAGACAAATTAGGATCAAAGAACGCCAAGGCGGCTTTCAGGAGGCAGATACCATAAATGATTTTTCAGTTTTTATAAAGCCACACGAGATATTTGAGGATCGATAATCTCATATTTATGAAGCTTTGAAAGAATCCTGAAATCCAAATACGGTGCTTTGGCTCCAGAAGGGGCACAAAACCACCCTTCGACATACACACGGACAAGGAAAATACAAATATCACAAATTGCGTTCTCTTCTTGTGTTGACAATTCAAATTCATCACGGATTATAAACATTTTCAAGCAATAAATAGCTTTCGCAATCCACCTTGCATGATGGATAGCCCCTGGAGCACGGAAAGATACTCCACGAGATGGTGCTTCTCCAAGAAAGATAGCATTTAATTTTAAAAATTCTCTATAATCCTCTTTAGGCTGTTGTTCTCTCAAATTATTTCGCACAAAATCGACGATTGGAGATACCTCAACCTGATCCAACTGTTTTTTGGCCTTTTCGTGCTCAATTCCAGCTTGGAATTTATTAACATCGCTTCCAGACCAAGCATTTTGAAACCTTAAGATTGGTACAGTTGGACCTGTAGTTTTATTTAATTTTTCCTCAAAAACGCTTCTAAGAATGATTTCGTGTATGTGATGCTTACAAGCTAAATACAAGGTCTTTTTCCAAAAAGTTTTCAATCAAAACACACACCTTTAAAAATGTCCGTGTTTGATGCTGTTGTGTCGAAAACTAACAAGACTGAATACGCCAATTAGCGAGAGTTTCATAGACAGCTGTTGCCTGCTCTTCCAGTTCCAGATTGCAATGCAGGTACTCCAAGAAGTTGCTCAATACCACCATTTGAAAGAATCACAGGAAGCCAATCGATCGTTTCTTTGCCTGTTAATGCTGACAGCAATGTACCATCCCAATGCATGGTAGCACTTTACAATTTCGTATCCCTAAATTGGTTCTTGATTTCAATAGCCTTTTTTTCGCGAAGTTTCCCTCGGAAATTGTGAATAGAAGACCTGTTGACCGCAAAATCTTCGGCATCTTGACCTAGCGCTTATTATAACAGCATTATTTACAGTATTTCTGTAACAGCAGCCAAAACCAAAAAGGCATCGCCTAACAACCAGCTTTTATCCGCCGGCACATAGAAGTATTATTTTGCGAAGTTGAGTAAAAAATTCGATGATTTTCTTTTTTTGTATGGATTTTAAAGGCCCAGGGGCACCCGTTCCCCTTGCCCGATTGAGCCCAAGTTTCACACACCTCCTTTTTTAATGGAATGGAACCAAATAGGAGTGTAGCCCAAGAAAAATTATCAAAATTTAAAAAAATGCCATAAGAGCCACCCTAGGGCACACTGATGCAGGGTGTGCTAAATGGATTGTCTATGCGGCATGAAGATTACAGGCTATAGTATCCATGGAATCTTAATGCCGCGTAGGCTATCCAAATAAAAGTTTTTCTGCTATGCATTTCATCACCGAAAAACCAAGCTAATTATAAAAAGAGTTGATAATTATAAAGAGGACTAGGTCGACGTATTGATCTATCGATACGACGATACTCTAGCAACATTCATATCTATACATGGTGTTTCACAACTAGGATCAAAAAAATCTTTCCATATATCGGTATATCGGATACATTGATACTTATTGATAAGTATAGCAAAAACGATACATATTTGCACAATCATTTGTGTATCGCATATTACTCAGAATAACCCACTACTGCTTAAAAATTTAATTTCCAGGTCTATTCTACTACAATCTGAAAAGTAAATACAATCAATTTATGTCAACGTAGACAAACTTCATAACATCATAAAGTTACTATTTTTCATTCACTACTGCTCTATGAATTGCGAATTATCACCATTAAAGGTGTAATTAGTAATTCAATAGTTTTATGGCACCAACGATACATATCGACTTGTACTCGAATACTAGATACAAAAATGTTTCCAATGCGCATATCTAGTGACAAAAAAATTGTAATAGTGTTCTAACCTACGTCCTGACCTGGATATGCTAAAATGAAACCACAACACACTATTTTACTTGGTACATCTTACGTTTTTATTAAAACAAAAGAATTCTCAGCTATAAACGCTGCAAAAATGAGATTTCAAGATAGAAATAGAAGGGAAAAAGATATTTATAGCACTTACGTCTATTATTTAAATCGTACCTGCTAAATAAATACAATCACAATTCACAGCGAGAATCTAAATAGGGCTTTGATTCTTAGGTTGTCCGCGTACATAAAATTTGAATAGTAATGTGTTAATAACCTTTTGATACTCTGATATTGTTTCGAATTTCTTAAAAACCGTAATTTTCTGAGCTCCCAGTGGCTTTTGCGGAGGAAGATCCGCGATCCATGAAACATTCCGTATTTTCCGTGATTCGACTTTTTGATAGCGCAGCTTGTTTACTAAAAAGGTTGTTTGTGTATACACGACGTATCATCCCAGTATTTATGGAACTGGTTTGGCGTAAACAATTAGGCAAATGATTCATGTTACGATGGCATTATTGTCCAATTACAGTAATCATAATCTTGTTCAAATCTGACCTGTCCTTACTCAAAAGGTGGTGATTACCGCAAATTGGAGATAAGACGAAACAATACTCGTCGGTTTAATACGCCGTCATTATAACCGCTTTGATGAGGATGTGTTTATGCATTTTTGCGGTTTGCATTACCATAAAGGTTGACAATAAACTTGGAATAACGATCAATTTTATTACCTTATTTTTACACGTTTCATAGAGGGATTTATTCTAAAATTTAAGGCTAAACCTTAACATCCCGAAGAAAAACACCAATAATCCATTAAACGGAATTAGTCAACTGCGAATTATTTCAATGCGGGAATAAAATTATGAAACATAAAGTAGTGCAGATTTTAAGGATAGAATTTCACCAGAAACATGTTATGAGATTATGAAGCAATTGCGACTTTTTAACCTTCAGAACATTGAATATTTTTTATTAGTATTCATATTCACCTATAATTTTTGTAACGTGAAGAAAAGTATCAGTTCTCCTTGATTCTGTACAGAGTAAACAACATAATTATTATTATTTTTCCTTGGATTTCCAGTAATTTACAAGGTATTGTATGTATTCCCGATTACTTTACTTCGTGGGCGGCAGTTTTTGTTTATAAATATGGCTGTGGCAATTATACATCGTAAATTGAGGTTATAATTTGTTACAGAAGCATTATCCGCGCAGTTTTACAATAAAAATATAAATCAAAAACATGGGAAACCTCAAAATTTAGTTCATCTTGTATCTACAGGGTGTTAATGAATTGCAGGGACAAACTTCTAGGCCTTAAAGTATACATGAAAACAAACATTTTTTTGTTAGTAAATGTATGGTCAAAAGTGTTTCCTTTCAGGGATAGAGCTTCTCAAAGATTCTTTAAGAAGCGCCTAAATGTAGGCAACTCAATTTACTACCTACTATTTGTTTCCATAACGACGGAAATTAATACAGGATAAATAAAGCCCTCTTTCCCACTTTTTTTAATTTTAACAGAATTCGATATTTTTGTGATATTTTTTACTTTTCTTGCATTGGTTTCTTTCTGTACCCCAGTTGAAACTGTAGAAGGACTTACGGCGCGTATTCTTGCTGCATGTGAAGAAGTTCAACAGACTCCTGGTATATTTGGAGCGGTGCGCAGGAATTTACTTCGTAGATGTGCTTCGTGTGTAGAACCTGGGGGGCGACATTTTGAACATTTACTATAATTAATGTTAATTTTTGAATTAGTTATTGTAAATTTTTCAAATAGTTGTTTTTTGCTTTGTAATTTTAGTTTTTCTGTTGCTTAGTTTTGAAACATTTTGTTAATTAATTTGAATTTGAAAAGTGGGAAAGAGGGCTTTATTTATCCTGTATTAATTTCCGTCGTTATAGAAACAAATAGTAGGTAGTATATTGAGTTGCCTACATTTAGGCGCTTTTTAAAGAATCTTCGAGAAGCTCTATCCCTGAAAGGAAACACTTTTGACCATACATTTATTAACAAAAAAAGTTTGTTTTCACGTACATTTTAAGCGCTAGAAGTTTGTCCCTGCAATTCATTAACACCCAGTATATGTTTAAATGTAAAAAATATTAGTAGTAGTTGACAATGCGCAACCTAATAAAGTAAGTCATGGCAGGAGGAGGCAAAATAATCGTGATATGTATTAGAGCTTCGTCCATTTTATTCAGGTTTCTTCTTCTTCTGTGTATAGGCCAATGGCCTGTTAATTACCTACAAGAGAGTAGGTTCGGTGAGCTCTCTTTGCAAGTATGCCGGGCAGAAGGTTTACCTAACCCGTCGAACAGAGACGAGAAGTTCCACTACAAGGTTAACGATTGTCAAAGATGTTTGTAAGACAACCGGGACCGGCGGTTTTACGTACCCTCCGAAGCACGATTCAGGTTTCAATAATCCTAATTAATAAAGTATATAATTTCTTCGAATAATAAAATAAAAAAATCTACACACGAACACGCCGAAGCTCATGAACTAATACAAGTTATGTAACAAATGGCCCCTCTGAGAAATATCGCATTAGAGTAATGGGACATGCATGTTAGCTACTATATTTCATCTCTGAAAATTAGTTTTGTGAATAGCTGCAAACAACAGTGTGGAAACTTTAACTGGAATACATTCTGTAATTTGGACTTCGGCGATTGGGGTTCTTGGTTTATCTTCCCCACGTCATATGTAAAGCTAAGTGACAAATCGCTTGCCGGTTCATTTCAAAAGAAATAGAATGCATGTTTTATTTTCTAATTGTTCTAAGAGATTATCTACTTGTAAAAATAATAAATCATACAATTTAAATTAAACGTTGTTTAATGTAAAATATGTTCAAAAATGTTCAGTTATTTCCTTGGCAAAAACCCAAGCGATAATTAAACACATTCCTTACATTCTGTAATATTTCCGGTGAGAATTGCCTTATACGTTGCTATAGATTCTCAATGTTGTCGGTTTTGTTACATAAGCCTCTTGATGTAAGCCTATAAAAGATCACTCAATTGGACCTATTCTTCCAATCTACCTATTCGGGAAAATTTGGTATACATATTGACGAACGGATCATAATGTGGTGGAGCTCCGTCGCTGCCTTTTGTTGGGTAAATCAGGATCTATATCATATTCTTGAAGAAAAGTAACATATCTTGCTCCATTAAGATTATCGTTGAAGAGTTTTGGCTCTATTACTCGATCACCAATTATCCCAGCCCACTCATTTACTTTTTGTGGGCGCTGAGTATGGGTTTTCCGCATCCAATGAGGGTCATCATCAGCCCAATAACAACAATTATGCAGATTAGTTTCACCAGTTAAAGTGAAGGTATTTTCATCTGAAAAAAGTGTCCATTTCAAAGATATTTGGTTGTGGATGGTAAAAGTCCATCATTTGCTCACAAAATTCAACCCTACAATTCGGGTCATTCTCAGTTAATGCCTGAATCATCTGCAACTAGTAAGGATGCAGCTTTACATTAATAAGAATTTTCAAGACAATAGTATGGCTGATATCGTTGTTAAAGGCTAATCCAGTTGCCTAGCTGGAGTCACTGGTTTATATTTAAAATTTAACAACACGTTCAGGCTGGTATCGTCTCCAATATGGGTTTGTCGTTTCCTAGGCATCTCATATGACCCAACGCCTGATGGTATGGTGCGGTTCTCTAAATAATCGAGCAACCTCAGTCTGAGTTCGTCACCTTTCAGCATACGCAATCATCATTAAAATCTTGATGACACATGAAAACTAACATATTTAACACTTGCTTTAAGTAGAACATATACAAGTAACCTCTTACAATAATTAGAAAATTAACCTTCGGTGCATTCCTCTTCAAATGAGCTTCCAAACGATATGTCACTTGATATGCATTTGACAAAAAAAAGTTAGAGGTGGTTGCACCCCTCTGGGTGAAGATAACGAAGAATATGACCGCTGGAATGTAGTCAGTGAACAACTAACATTGACGTGTTTAAGAATTTTTGCAGAAATATTGTATATCCAAATTGCAGAATCTATTCTAGTTAAAGCTTCCACACTGTATACTAAAAGGTCTAAATAAAAATGATGCCACTTTTTATGTTGTCACTATAAGAAAAATCATAAAAACATTGCGTTCAAATTAGATAAATACAAAGTTGATAACAAAACATGACTTAACATGGACGAGCTTGTTAATTAGCAACACTGTTTTGTATTTACTCGTTCTGTACTTTAGATAACCAGGTAGAGTACGCGATTTTAATTAGCCACACTTTAGTAACAAACACATTCGAGCTGCTTTTTCGAAACGCAAACAGTATCATTGATTTGCGGGGTAACAAATATCACGCGATAACTACAAAATTAACATAAGCACAACGTGTTAACATTGTAATATGCTGCAAAGCATTCTTCAACTAACGTCGCCACGACGTAGTTAATGTGGAAATGTTACAAATATTGTTATTCGATTGTCACGCCACAGGACCAGTTTTACCTGAATTTAAAAATGTCTTTACAGTAAACATTGTTTATTATATGCAAGTTAATTAAATCAGGGACAAATAAATCTATTAACGTATACATATTTTAATTAAATGCTAATTAAAAATTAATGTTCTACATATGGCAATCGTGGTAGACACTACGAATTTCAAACTGGAATATTCTGAATTGTATAAATTCAAATTCTCATTATTAAAAGCTAAAGGTAAAAAAATTGAATACTGACGCCATGTATATAACTGCAAGCGGAACATGAAGAATACGAAAAGCTTGTATAATTCATTCCTGGATAAATTTTGTTACTGTAATGGAAACATGCCGTTAATGTTGATCGCCTGCTTCGTATTTATTTGACAATGTGTAACAATAATTATTTTGTAATTTTGAAAAAGAATATGTTGTTGTCGACGCTTGCAACGTCAGCTGTGTATTGTCGTAATAGCCTAGAGGTAAGGGTTTGTTTTGTGCGCAGACGGCCTGGATTCTATTTTTATTTTTTTACAGGAAAGAAACCTTATCCTGTTACATTGACAAAAAATATATAGACAATGTGGGCATACGATGTACAGCAAGACAGTTGCCACTAGGCTATTATAACAACGACTAGCTGATGTCGCAGACACGTACACGTTTTTTAATTTCTTAATTTCCGAAATACTGCATAAATAGTTTACAACATTTTGGGTATTACTTACAAGCTTTTATATTTATACTGTGCATGACATATAATTTACCCTACAATAATTTAATAATTAATATCGATGGATATGGATTTAATTTGCACAATTTCTTCTTAAATTCAACAGAACCGTGTTTAAAGAAAAAAATATCTAAAGAACTATTTGAACGTGTTACGCCGCGAAATATTAAACAAATTCCGCCCTCGCTATTTTGGCACCGATTTTGTGTAACTTTAGGAAGAAAACTTTGAACCCTGCATTCCTTCGTTTGGAATGCTTTCTTTTCGATGCTGCTGGAAAAATACAAATAATAATAAAGAGTAACATTCTTTCGAAAGGAAACCATTTAAGGAGATTGTAATTATAGTTTAAGAATTGCAATTGTTGCAGTAGGTGTTTTGATTATTACAACTGTAGAGGCACTTCTGGTACGTTGTGTTGACACACTGGTAGTAGGTATAATCGTTTTTGGCACAAAACCAGATCTAACTTGAGCATTGACTATACGGTCAAGCGGTTCTAAATTTAAAAGTACAATCTTTTCGTTTAAGCGACAAAAAGTATATCATCTAGATCAAGCAGGAGAAGGTACATTACGCGAGCTATTTTTATCGGGAGATATCGAAATATAAATTACTTAAAATGTGGCCAGGATTCGCTTGAGCTTTCTTCCTGCATCATCAACTGCTATTTATTGTTAACAATGTGCGCAATACGCGTTTGTAAATCGAGTTGTAACAACGACGAGTACATTTTATAACTAATGTGTAATGCGTAGGATTTTTAGCGATGCCAAAGCATCGAGAAGGTAATCTAGAACCACTCACGCATGGTTACTATTGTAAACATACAGTACTTTGATAGTAAACATTCACAGACGATGACGCTGCACTGCGATGATAAACCTAATACGGTCACCACATTAATGATACAAAAAGGTACAACATACCATACTTAGCAACACCGAAATTTGAAATGCAGAATCATTGGTCAAGTATGCTCAGTTGAACAACCTTCTTAAAATCTCAATTTGGTCGAAAATCGATTATTCGTTACGAAATTTATAAACGTAGTTGGTATATTCTAGTTTCGATAAAATGATTTACATAGGACAGATAGAAAAGTATGGGGGCCTCGGTGGAGTAGTGCGGAAACGCACTGCCACTCGAGATCACGCGAAATTCGGTCCTTTCGGTCGAGGTAACGAATCCCGATCGGGGCGACCGCATTTCGCTTTGTTAAGTTTGGGGTGCATGTTGCATGAATGGATAGTGTGTAAGGGACGCCCGCACCCCCCTGAAGTAATGCGAAAGTGGTTTTCAGAGGGGAGCGGTAGTATGAATAAATGAGAAAAAAAGATAAAAAGTATAGATTCTGTTAGGATATGTAATAATAACAAGCAATAACCACGAAAGATTTCTATAGAACGCTCTCAATATAATATTGATCGAATGGAATTAAACACAACAACGTCTGTAATCGAAGCGCTCCTCTATATGAGGAAAGTTGCGAAAGTTCTTCAGCTTTTCGTTTTGCTAATGAAACTTCGACTTGTTTACTACACTGGGGCAGCTGGAGTTGCAGAAGTACAAAGTTTATTTGCAGAAGTAGGATCCAGGAGGAAAGAAAATATTATTCCATGGGTTTATATTACCACCAGAATTCAGTTGAGTGGCTGCATTATGAGCAAGCAAAAACAAAACCTACTGTAAACATCCTAACATTAACAAAATTGTAAGAAAGTTTAATTGTTTCTGAAGAAATTAAAACATTCTGTGAGAACAGATTTTACTAGAACATGTGGTTAAGCAATAAACCATCAGATAGAGTACACGCATCTGCTACTTCGAATGCTTTGTCTCTTACGAGATGTAGCGGTCTTCTTTCCTATGTACCACAGATATAGAGGACCTACAGCTTAACGTGGGCTCTGAACTACGGGAAGTGAACACTTTTATTTCAGAGAAAGTTTACAAGGTATAATACCTCTCTTGTTTGCCATCATCTTGCGAAGACAAAAGCTGTTAAAAATCCGATCTTCCGATACTGAGAATTGAACGTCAATGCTTTAGTGCAGAACCCTAACGCGCTGGCCTCTAGCCCTCGACCGCCACTACCCGCATATCATAATTTAATATACTCAACTAAAAAATATAGTTTAGAAATATGTATGGTAACTGTCTAATAAATTGACAAGTAAATCAAAAAACCCCTGTTTACGAAAATTTATTACACCCAAATACCCATAAAATGACCCACGTGACTCATAAAATTTCATGATTCGTTGTATACGATAGTACTGAAAAAAAAAACTTTTGAATAGGTATTGTATTCATCATGTTTATTCTAAAAGGAATAACACAGTACAAAATTTCCATTCTAACAAAAATTAAAATCAATTATGGTAGTTTTCATATAAAAATAGCATTTTTCCTTTTTGGTGCTAAAATTTAAATATTTCTATGTATTTATCATGTAATATACCAGCTACGCAAAAAATATATAGTTAGTAAGCAGTAGATTAGTTCCAGTTATAATTAAACGAAATCTACTGGAAACAGGAAATTTTATATAATTGTGTAAACAACTTACTTTTATTTCAAATAAGATACGAGAATTGATTTGATTATGAAGAGTCATAGCAGAAAAAATGAATAGAAGTTAAAATTATGGAATTTGTGTAGATATATAATGGAAATTATTAAGTATTTCCCATGTGTTCCCCGAAATTGTTGTTATTATTACTACCGGTTTTTTAAATATAATTTATTGATTTAACGATAAACATTTATAAACTTTCAATTCTATAATAATGGTGACACCCCACACCCCACGAAGGAGATCGGTCTGCAAGGCGAAAGGTCAGAGCTACCGTATCCTTGCTCCCACACCCGGTTGTCGCGTGGCAAATTAATGACACGTTGTGATGTGGTTAGCATCACGTATTTACAACCGCATTATAACCTCTTCCTCATTCGAACGTAGGTACCCAATTAGTTAAAGCCCCCCACCAGGCCGGCGATTTCAATTCCCGAACTTCCGTATCGGAGCCCACTGCTCTAACCACTGGACCACGCTGGCACATTAAACTAAAATATCATGAAATGTGACCTACACGCCTTAATTGTGTTAATAATTTTACTTTCCCATACCTTATAGGTATAGGGTAAGTATTGAATTCATGAAAATTTTCGAAATCGAGATTTTAACGGAAATATCCGTTTTGGGTCTCTACGAACCCAAAAAAGTGGTTTTTAAAAAATGTCTGTCTGTGGGTGGGTACGTATGTACGTACGTATGTACGTACGTATGTGACGCTCCTACAGCCGAAAGTATTGCTCCGATTTTGAT
>JABXWE010048267.1:0-15430 GCA_014611495.1 Limonius californicus
GTAGAGAATGAAGTATGCCTGGTTGCATATTAAAAGGAAATTAAGGGGCACCGCAGATATTTGGCGGGACTTCTTACAAGCCTTGTAAGTCTATTCGTTACGAGGCAAGGTTTTAGGATAGCGCTTGAACAACCGTTTTGAGGAAAATAACTCTACTGTTGAATAAAGATGATATGAACAGTTTCCAGTATGGGAAAGTCCAGGGAGGCAGTCGCGTCCACTTATTTATGCTGAAAACTTCCTACATTTTGTAAATGAAAATGTTCAAATACTATTGGAGAATGTTCCACTGATAATTAGAGGAAATACCACATATTTGCCAACAAGATGGCGATCCCGCCCATAATAGAATCATGGTTCGAATTTGGCTTCAAAATCATTTCCCAGTTCTGTGGATTGGTTGCGGGTTTTGGTTTATTCTTCTTCTTAGAGTACTTTATCTCTTACGAGACTTAGCGATCTTGGTTTATTAAGTAAACATAAATTCATTCCTTCTTATTCGCTATTATTAATACTGATGTAATATCTAATTTCTTACAGCTTTTCCATTTCAGGACTATTCTGTACAGTACCGTGTTGCCAAGCATTTTCCTAGCCCCCTTACAGCTTACCTGCTTAGAAGCGCTGCGGTTTTTATACTGGGGTGATTTGGAAATAAGTCTTCCATTCATTGAATTTGAATATTGTTCTTTGCGTTTAGTAATAAATAAATCTGCAGCCTTTCAGGTCACATTAGAACCTCTCGTCGCAAAGATCAAATCGTCTTACGTTTTTGTTTCATATTTAAGCGGCTTACGCCGAATAAAATGATTGAGTTTTCTTCTGGTTTGTTGTTTTACATCTCAGTCGGAGCTCCAACATGTCTAAAATTTCATTGATAATTACGCAAAATATACATTCATTAAGTTTAATTAATGTTGAATTCTCATTACGTCTGTTCACTATAAAGTTTATAATAATTCCCCTTTTTGCACATTTGCTTATATGCACGCCCTATTATGTAGCATAATATTATGACACTAATTGTTGGTCTTGTTTCAGGTAAGCAGAAGCAGTTGGAATTATTTTACGTCATAGCGATTCGGTAAGAACTTATAATGAAGTACATATCGCTAATTTTTATTTTTATGTAGCTCAACCATAAATGTATTTTGAAATACTATAACAAAGTTTCTGTAGCATTACTTAATAAAAATTACACGTCAAATACTTTTAAAATTAAGTATTTAAAAACTTCAACAAATAGAAAAATTAGTTATACGGAAGTTAGAAATAAGTAAATTATATTGTATATATATTCTAGAAATAAACCTTAGTACAACAACAACACCAACGAGCGATGGTAGCTGATAAATAAACAAACCATACAATTATTTGAGTTATATCTCGTTATACAACCGCAAGATATATCCTATCTACTTGTCTAAAGTATTACAGAAGTCATAAAAAGATTTTTTGGGGTGTCATAAAACAGTTAGAATTCTGGGTGCAATCGTATTTCGTGTAAGTACAGAATAAAACGACATCTAATTTTAAAGTATCTGTAATACCATGTACGTACTTACAAAATGTTTAGCCATGTTTTATTGAACTGTATTTAGATAAAGGCTGCTTCGTGCAATATATGGTATATGTAATATCAATTTTTCTCTGCCAAATTGAGATTTTTATTTTAATTGTTTTTTTCCGTAAACGAAAATGTTAAAGTGGCCAACTTAGAATTTTATGGTTTTATAAGAATCTGAAGCGCCAGCGTAATCCAATAGTTAGAGCTCTGGCTTTCGGTGAGGAAGTTGTCGGGAGTTTCAACCTCCGACTCGATGCCTGGCGGGCAACCTACCCAGTCACTTTAAATAATTGGGTACCTGGAGTTTAACGAACAAGAGGTAATACTGTGGTTACCAATGCGTGATACTCACCACATGACCAAATGTGATAAATTTGGCATGCGACAACCGGGTATGAGCGCCCAAGGATACGGGAGGTCTAATGTTGCAGGCCAAACTCCTTCATGGGCCATCATGGGTCATCATTATAAATATCTGAAAAGTATACAAGATAGTTTTATGTCTTGCTAAAGCTTGCCCGTAGGCTGTCTATGAATTTAAAGCCATCTTGAGTACATTTGGAACGCATGCATGGAAGCGTTTCGTTTGTTTTTGATTCTTAAAATTGAATACAAATCTTCCGTTCTAGGAATGAAATGCGAGGAATAGTGAATATTAGGACGTGGTAGTATGAACTATTTTGGGTAAAAAAAT
Source organism: Limonius californicus (assembly GCA_014611495.1). Classification (NCBI taxonomy): domain Eukaryota; kingdom Metazoa; phylum Arthropoda; class Insecta; order Coleoptera; family Elateridae; genus Limonius; species Limonius californicus. Next base: position 2,262 of record JABXWE010048267.1, read on the forward strand.
TCATATAAACATGTGTACAATTTGCAATGGTTACGGAGATACAGCTGCTTGAATGTTACCTATAAAAATCTTCACGAAAGGTGTCAAGAAAATGCAAATGACTACGTATTGATTGCATTCAATGGTTATTTAAATTATATAAGACACATGAACAATTTGAAATAGTTCAAAGTAGTTGTTCAAAAATCCCACCATAGACTTCAATTCACTTTCCAACTCTCTTGACAATAGCACCTATAGCTCTTGCTCTTCTGAGGTCATCTTGGCGTTTCTTTATGAGGGCAGTACTATTCATGATGTAAACTAGCAAGTCGTCTCTTGTGTTTACTTTTTTTTATAGACTTTACCTATCCACGCAGACACAAATCTAAAGGGGTAAGGTACGGAGATCTTGGTGGCCAATGGATGTGATTTTGGGAAATGTTAGATTTTGGTGATGCTAGAATGTGTAGGGGCTCCGTCATGCTGAAAGAACATGCCCATCCTTGTAGCGAAAGGAACCTCTTCCAATAATAGTAATACCAAGCTTCAGATTGCAACTACCACATATTATTCAGACCTTCATGGTCGCAAGTGCTTGTTATCTGTTTCAGACCTAAGCTTAAACAGCTGTATCTCCGTAACCATTGAGACTTAGGCACATTTTTGTATGAACTTTTTTGTTTGAAATAGTCATACAACGACCTCCTAAAATATTTACTATTTCTCCTGAAACATCCTGTATAGCGTTAATAGATGGTGTCTACTGAAGCTATTATTCAGCATAATATACTTAAACTAGCATGTCTACTCTACTATGCGGTAATAATTGCTATTGTCATGTACAACTTGATCTACATTTTAGGTATACAAATCGTATCTAAAGTAGAGGTTCAATAAAATTATACAAAAACGTGTATTTTTTACAAACACGAGGTTTACCAATTTAATTTTCGGATCGACGCTGTACTGCAATCACCTAAACTAAATCAAAAGTAACGCCGCATACGATGTTCCCAGTTTTATCAGTAGATGGTGGTAATTCGAAAATTTAAGAATTGTAAGTTTCTATGCAGGACACTAGCGCGTACCTCGTATTTTTGTAAGTCGTCATGGGACAACGAGTGAATATTCAATTTTGTTATAATTTAGGGATAACTCCAACAGCAACTTATAAAATGTTGAAAACTATTACGGTGGAAACACGTAACTGTTACTAGTATGTTTGAATGGTTTAAACATTTCAAAGATGAACCTGATCCGTCAGACAGAAAAGAGTTTCATTGTACGACAGTGCAAATTTGCTAGACTGAATTGTCACTGATGATGACACATGGGTATTTCAGTACATATGTATGATTTTTAGTAGTTCTATATAAATATCTGTGAATTTATCGGTGATTTTGGCGTTACCATTAATTTTCTTGTAAAATATTGTGACTCAGGAGGAATTCTATTATTATTTACTGAAATTTCCTTGTCGTCTTTAGCCATGTACCTCTATCCAAGTCCTAGAACTTCCTTCATTCCCTGAGAATCAATATATTGTACTAGTATAAAATACAGGTGCCTTCATTCAATATGGTGGGATAAACATATATCTCACAAAACAAAGAAACATAATGTTACTTCACTGGTACAATCGGTGCTAACCTACAATTCAACGTATGGAGGCTAAATGTCGAAATCAAAAGAAGATTAAATACTATTGAAATGAATTACTTAACACGAAGCGCAAATATATCTAGATTAGAACATATCAGAATCAAGAACATAAGAAGAAAAATGCACGCTGATGAAATAGTTCTGGAGAGAATCGAAAAGCGAGGCGATCATGGAATAAGGGTATGCGGAGAGATATGGAAGTCAGAGGAATGACACATGAAGATTCACAAGAGATATTTGGCGTGCGAGAACGGGAACGCGGCATTTAGCCGTTTAATACCGATATATAAAAATATCAAACATTGGTTTAATTTTTTGGAATTAATTATCAGTAGTGAAATACATAAATTTATCGTTCTAAAGACAACTATAGCATAATTAATACTTATACCAACCATTACCATCAGCAATGTTATTTCTCTTATAATATTGACGGTCATTGTTAATAAGTAAATGCCCATTTCATATTGGAAACGTGAGACCAATATTTCGCTTTATTACAACCCCTGACGTCATGGGAATCTATACCTTTCCGCGTTATTGCAATACTATTTCGAATTCCGTGCTACCTTCAATTGAAAACGATTTCATTTACGGCGAAAGCTGAAAGCTTTTATACATACAGAATAAAAACTCATATATGTCTAGCTACATCCCCTAGCATTACAATAAATTTGTCCCTTGGGAAAGGTTTACAGGGTTCAGTGGCCAGTTTAGGTAGAACTAAATTATCATTCTGTCCTAAAGTCTTAAAGTAGGTTTTAGTGTTTTACCGCCAGAACAATAGATTTACGTAAGGGTTGGGTATCTAAGATATTACAATGCTCACTACACTGCAAAGCCACACCATGATGGTTAAGCAGGGCTTAGCTATTAGGATAGCACAAATCTCGTAAACCCGCAAAGTCGAATTCGGGACAACTTTAAGTCCGGAGACGTGACGTACCCTTAACTTTTCGCACGGTTTTGGGAAACTACTACTAGAGAATTCGCTTAATAGGTCAGCACGCATTCATATGAGAAACCTGTTGTAAACGGTTCAATTTCTCTGGCTCTTAATGCGCCTTATTGGTGAAATAGCATACGTGCACCACTTACTGCACCCCGTGTGATCACCGTTAGCTCCATTAAGATCAATAGGGAACTCTGCAATGTAGCCTACTTAAAGAAAGGAAAAAGACATAACGTTTCCCAACATAAAAGATCGCTGCATGATATTGTCGAGTAAAAAGTTTTCGATAAAAGTTGGCTGTGGAAAACCAAATGTGTGTCTTTACTGAAACCTTGCGGTTTATAAAATGTACTACAATCAGGGGCGTCATTTCAGACTTTAGCAGGGGTGGGGCAAGGGAGTAAAAGTAGCGCCGCAGGTGAATTTTTTTTTAAGTGGGCGTGTCCAATTTTAAGGCTATTTAAGAGCATCTGACAATTTTAGCATGAAATTTAAAAAAATCTCAAAATATCGAACATTTTAGAAATAAAATTTAAAATCTAGCGGAACTTATCGAAATAATTTAAGACAAAAATTGTACCCTATTCTAGTAAAAAAGTTTCTCCGACATCTTTAATTTACTAGAAATAAATAACTACATAAAAATTCAAACTTTATTTAAAGGTATAGGTATAAGTCTATAAACATGGAGTAAATATGGCGTAACAAAAGAAAACTTTTATTCTAACAAAAGTAACCGTCATACCTAGTAATACATAAAGAATAACATATTATATTAGTTTTAATTGAGTAAGTATCTAATTGCTAATTCAGTAATGGATATCGCCTTTGTTTCATTCTTGCAAAATAGTCTACGACATCGTCTAAATTCAGATTTTTGACAAAATAGCGCTCAACGGCCATTACAAGCAGATCGCTCAATCTATCGTCACCAGTACTAGTGCGAAGATGATTTTTTATTTTGTTTAATGATGAAAAACTTCTTTCATTGGATGCAGTTGAGATCCCAATGCAAAGTACTATCTCAATTGCTTTCAGCAATTCTCTAAAGGCTTCTGGAGTTTCATTTAAACTGTCTCTCAGTTCTTCTAAATTCGACAATATTGTGTGTGATGATTTAATTAAACCTTTAGCTGTAAAAAATTCAGTTTCAAGACGTACCAAATCTAAGTCTAAGTTCTTGTAGTGAAGTAAAGGGGGCCTCGCAATATCAAACGCTAAAAAACTATCACACTCTGGGTTAAATGCATCTAGTGAAAACAAAACTTCATTATTTATTATAAAACGTTCCTCCAGTTCTCTGACGAAACGGTCCAAAATTCCATAAAGTATTTCTCTCTTTATTTCCTCTGGCGATTCTGTTGTATTTTTTCCTATGGTTGAAGTTACAAAAAAATCAGTAAGGCGACTACTTGTGGTTGTTTTCCGTGATTCTCGCCTTTGCATATCTTCTATGGCCGCTTTTTCATGAATTCGATTATTTCGTCCTGAAATTGATTCCACCTCACATCGGTTCTCATATCAGTTAACATCTGTATCGACGCTTTAACTAATTTAATAGCCGACGTGATTATTATTTTCTTATTTTGTAGTTCGCAAGGGAGCATATATCGGGTGCATAGCGGAGCGCTGCGGACGCCGGTCAAACGGTATTCGTAGTCCAGCACAACCGCGCTGGTCAGTAGTTGGATGGGTGGACCAATATAGTGGCATATGCAGCCGGTCGTGCTTCGGAGGGTACGTAAAACCGTCGGTCCCGGTTGTCATACAAACATCGTTGACAATCGTAAACCTTGTAGTGGCACTTCTCTTCTCTGTTCGACGGGTTAGGTTAGCCTCCTTACTGGCATTCGTGCAAAGAGGGCTCACAGAACCTACTCTGTTGTAGGTAATTAACAGGCCATTGGCCTATATACAGAAGAAGAAGAAGAAGAAGAAGGGAGCATATGAATTTTTTCGAGAATTGCTTCAGTGATAATCAAAGAAGATATAAAGCATCGTTTCGTAATTTCCTTTAAAAGCCCCGTAGCTGCAGCTCGAGCCAAAATGTCTACGCTTTGAGTGGCCACAATATTTAAGGTGTCTTTGAATTCTACGTAGCGAAGTTTAATTTTTTTGAAAGAGTTATACCAATAAGACCACCTTGTTTCGACTAATTTCTCCAAGTGTAATACGTGTAGGTTCTTGGACTTCTGAGTTTCCACAAATACTTCATATTTTGTTTGTCCATTCATAATGAAGTTATATACTGTCTGGACTATCTTGAAAAAATTCGAAATTACGTTGATGTTCTTTATAGTAGCGACTAGGCAGAGATTCAATCTGTGTGCGTAACAGTGCACGTACATCGCATATGGAACAATATCTTGGATCCTCTTTTGAACACCATTTAGATGTCCACTCATGACGGCCGCTCCATCGTAACACTGGCTAACACAGTTCCTAATACATAGTCCATTTTCATTCAGTAGTTTTTTTATATGATCAGCTAAATTGCTTGCATTCAAATTCTTGACATGTTTAGTTCCCAAAAGATGTTCGTTCACATTACCATTTTGGTCAATAAATCTGATGACGAAACTCAACTGTTCCTTCTTAGATGCATCTTTAGTTTCATCCACCATGATAGTGAAATAGCGATTTTTCGACATCTTACTCAAAAATTTCTGCCTTGTACAATGAGCCACAGCCTTTATCAGATCATTTTGATACTCAGGGGAAGCATAGTGCCCATATCGTGAAGACAACTTTTCCTTTAACTTAGTATTCTCTTGGGCGAATACGTTCAAAAGCTCTATAAAGTTGCCCTTATTGTCGGATTCTTCGTGTTGTTTCGTGTTGTACTGATTTGTAGTTCAGCCAAAGTTGAGATGAAACCTTGTGTCGTTGCCCATTTGAGTGTTTGTACAATAGATTTTTTATGTCCTTCTATTTCTTCAAGCCATAATCCACAAAAGCAATATTTCCACTAGTTTTTCCGGAAAATGTACTGTTTGGTTTAAAATGTCGACAACAGAAACAATACACGGAGTCCTTTTCACTTGAATATTCGATCCATTCAAATGTGTTGTACAAAATCGAGTTAAATCTTCTTCCGTTTGTTTTGGGAAAGTCAATATTCTTTGGCTGAGCTGGCATGTAATTCATCGATGCTGATATATCAGTTGCACTTTGAGACTTTAACGGAATTTGAATTTTAGAAAATGATGAGGTTTCAGATTCGGTGTCTATTCTGTTCGAAGTTGAGGCGCGCGGTAAAGAGTTCGTGTTATACTGGTTATACGTAGGAAAATTATCATCTGCATCGACGTCGATTGAGGACGTTGTTAGATTGAGTTCTTCCGAAGAAACGTGCATCGGCTCAGTTGATTTCGGCTTCTTTTTGAAAAATGATCGAATGTCGGTAGTTTTTCTGTTCCATTTGGACCAAAATTGGTCAGTTCTGTCGTTAAATTTCACTTTGACAACAATATTTGAATTTCACTATACACTTTCTTAACTAAATTTCAACACCACTAACAGTTATTATCGCACTAATATTCAATCAACAATCGAGATATCGCTCGGAATCGCTGGTCCATCGCTCTCTATCGCTATCTTATTAGAACTCAACTGCCGAATCTACCTATAATTAAAAGAGTAACGCTGTAACTACACACCTAGCTTGAGTAGCTTCGTGCCATGCCAGCGGCCAGTCTGCTTTTATATCCCCCCACTCGGGTGACGTCAGATCTTCTCGAACATTCTAGAAATCTAGACAGTTCTTTACAGGTAGGTACCTAAACGCGATGATTTAACCAAAGTTTTGCTCAAACTAATTAAATCAGATAATTCTTGTCTTTCTCTTGTATCTGGTTAGGCTTTTGTCCGAAGCCAGGGGGGGGGGGGGCAATTGCCCTACCCTGCCCCCCCAAATGACGCCCCTGGTGGCAGCAAGGAAATAAAACGCACGCAGATTATTATTAGGTGCTGATAGTAATTTATTTAGTGACAAATCTGTAATTTTGGTAATAAACTGAATATTCTGCATAGCAAGGAAGGTGCTTCAGTGATTATTTTGCATACAGATTCTTATAAATGACAAGTGTTTGGAGACAATTGTTTAAATTTGAGACAAACAATATTTTCTGGGATTATTTTTGTTATTTAGAGGATTTCATTTGGTGACAAATATGTACTTTGGTGACGTTTTATTTGTTCCCATAATTTCTTAGATAAGAGGGATAGTTACCCATAATATTTAGAAAACAGCTTTATTGACAACTAATACCAGACACCAGTGTAGAGGAGGACCTCTGATATAACGAGAACTTAACGCAAGTTCTAAATAAAACTTTATTGTAAGTAGAGAAACACAATTTGTAAAACACAGCGAAACATTTTACACAATTTTATAAACAACATAAACAACTGAACCTTGTTTTACATCTCAACACAACTTATGGATGTCATTGAATTTTACCCCCCCCACAATTACATTTTTATTTTAAACCTAACATAAACCTCAATCTTTCAAACTGTGGTTTCAGAAGTACTTTAGTCAATAAATCAGCCAATTGGTTTTTGGTATTCACATACCGTAATTCTAATTCTCCAGTTTTAACCTTCTCTCTCACAAAGTAATGGCGAATATCGATATGTTTCGTCCTTCTGTGGTTTTCTGGATTTCTTGCAATTTGTATACAGCTTTGTTCGGTTTACAATCTAAATTGTTACCGCTGCTGTTACCGTCTTCAAAACCCTCAGGTTGGTACATGTATATATTTTCCTTTAACATTCCATTTGAAAATGCCGTTGTAATATCGATCTGATGAGAAAGAAAATCACGATGTGGGTCCCACAATCTGTAGCCATTTGGTGCATAACCAACCATAAAGCATTTTACACTTTTTGAATCAAACTTTCGACGAATATATTTGGGTATATGTAGAAAAGCTTTGTAACCAAATACTTTCATTTTTGACAAATTTGGGTTTGTTCCATACCAAACTTCTGCTGGAGTTACATTTTGTAGTCGTGACATGGGTCTTCTATTTATTATGCACACTGCTGTTTAGACACTTTCATTCCATAAATCCTTGTGAAGCTTTGTTCTTAGCATCATTGTGCTGCGTCCAATATGGTACGTGTCATTCTTTCGACCACACCATTTTGCTGTGGCGTATACGGAATTGTGCATTCAAATCTAATACCTTTCATAGCACAGAAGTCTACTCTTTACCATTATCACATCTAATTCTTGAAATTTTCCGTTCAAACTGTGTAGTTACCACAGCTTCGTATTCCTTAAAGTATCTAAATACTTCACTTTTATTTTCTAAAATGTAAACTACTATAAAATGAGTATAATCATCAATCAACGTAAAGAAATATTTCTTTCCATTCCAGGACGTTGGGGTTATTGGTCCACATAAATCTGAATGTATTAATTCCCGTGGTCTCTTTGTAAATGGTCGTTCAATACAGTGTGACAAGTTTCCCTTCCACGCACACATTGCAAATATCTTTGGTAATTTGAATTTCTTGATTTATTCCATCAACCATTTTCAATTTTTGCAATTTCTGTGAAGACTTCATTCCTATGTGCCCAAACGTTTATGTCTAGTATTACTCATTCCCTCCTTTGATTTAGGATAACTAGCGATTTCACTTGCATACAAAAATTTTATCTCATACAATTTCTTATTTCTTATTCCTGTCGTTACTAACTTTGAATTCTTAAATATTTTCACATTTCCATTTTCATGCCAGCTACCTCTATTTTTCTTACCGAGAATAAATTATATTCTAAGTGTTTCACATATAACAAGTTTTTTATGATGCAATTGATTTTCTTGCCATTTATTGTTGCATACACATCATATCACCAACTTGTGTTGCTTCAATTGAATGACCAGACTTTGCGACTGCAATTCGCACAGGCTTGGAAAGACCCTTTAAGCGGGTAAAGTATTTCCTGTCGTTTACCATATGCTCTGTAGCTCCCGAGTCTAAAAACCAAACTATTTTATTACTTTTTAGAACAGGGTTACTTACAGAGTCTTCTGCTAAGAATACAGCGGCGGCTGCTTTGCATTTTGCTTCATTTTCTTTTCCGCTTCTCCTTTTGAAATTGAAGTGTTTCTTTCCTTTCTTCTTGTACATACGTACATTCCAATCCCTTGTGTCCCGTGCGATTACAGTTGTAGCACTTATATTTAAAGAATGGAGCAGCAAAGGCAACTTGATTTGGTTTTTCTCTATCATTCTTCGATGATAACGTTCCTTGTTTCTGCTTGGCTTCTTTGTTCAGTAGTTTTCTCTTAACAGATTCCATCGTTAGTGTAGTATTTTCCGACATCGCTTATAACGCTGTTATTATCACATCATATTCTTTTGGTAGCGTTATAAACAAGTGACATATACCATCCTGTTCTTCCAGACTTGTTCCAGCATTTGCCAGCTCTCTAACAATACTGTCAAAATTTAAAAAAAGCGCTTCCAAACCTTCTCCGTTTATCAATTTCATAGTTAACAGTTTTCTTCTGAGAATTACTTGATTTGTTATTCCCTTTCTTTCAAATGTTGTAGTCAATGCCTTCCAAATTTTCGCTGGGCTTTCCTTACCTTTAACATATTCCAGGTGACTGTCAGCAATTGTCTGCACAATCAACGATTTGCACTTTCTTTCACTCCTAATTCTCTCCGCTAGATTCTTTTCTTCCCGCCTTTCGGCTGTTGAAACTTCCATTGGAACTTCGTACAGTTTATTATCGCGCTCTTCCAAACCATCTAATAAGTTTTGTTCCTCAAGTAATACTTGTATGCGATATTTCCAGTTACTGAAGTTTTTCCCATCAAACAACGGAATTCTGTAAAACACAGGGAAACATTTTACAATTTTATAAACAACATAAACAACTGAACCTTGTTTTACTTAGGAACCCAACTTATGGATGGTTCACAAAGATGTCATTGAACTTAACAGCGAGCATACTATAAATGTAAAAGCATTTGTCCAAAAAATATTATTCCTACGCATGTTTGGTTTCGATATTATTAGTACTGCGTTTTGCGTGTTGTTTTACGACCACTGCTTTCAACATTTTGGCTGTAACTGTTTGCTAATGTGATTACCTAGAACTTATTTTCCCGGTTTTTCCATATTTTGTTTACGATGCGCATTGTTATTCGCGTAGGTTACACCGCGCAGTATTCGCCGTATGTTGTGACCATGAGGGAGCGAGTAACCTACTACAGATAACTAGTTCAAGTACAGTGCTGTTAGCGGTGTAAAGTGCCTTTATCTGACAACGAACCGAAACCGTAAATTAAGGTAAGCAATTATGCCTTGTATTCCATTTATGGAGTGCAGACAACGATTTTTTAACCTACACGCTAAGCTAAACTAACTCGAGTTCACAAATAAATTTACTAAAGGTTAATTCCTATCGATCTATTTAAAATAAGCAGAAAAACATGATTCACTGAAGGCGGTATGCCGGTACTGTATTTGGTATTCGATACAAATTCTTGCACTACATTTGATATTTACATTGGAATGCTTGCTTATCTACTACAGTGTAAATATAATACGTAAACAAAGTACAAAAATATACAGGTGATTCATAACTCGCATGACAAACTATCATAAGTTGCTGACAAGAAACCGTAAATAAAAAACAGTACATCAATGTTGGGCCTAGTTGCAGAGTTACAGCCTTCTAGGTGGAACAATTTAAGTCATAACTTTATTTTTGAAATTGTTCTGCAAACTTTATTCAAAGATAAAAGTGCTGATGGTAAGTTTTGTTTGAATACGAATACTATCTTGTGAGGCGGGTGATATTTTTAGATTGTATGTTAGGGTCGACCTTACCGGGGGCGAATAAAAACTACTTAATTTTCAAATTTTAAATACGGCTGCAGCGCTTCTGCATTACATGTACGAGGCTGTTTCAAATGAAATCCGGATTGTTATTATACTTGTTTATTTAATAACTGAATTGACAAAAAAATGTTATCACTTATCTATATAGCCCCCCTGCCTCTCAATACACCTTTTCCATCTGTCAACCAAAGGCTCTATTCCATCGGAGGAGAATTATTTTGGTTTTGTGCGCAACCACTCATGCACCGCATTTTTCACGCTCTCATCATCCGGAAAATGCAGCCCACCTAAATCTCTTTTAAGTGCTCCAAACATATGGTAATCGCTTGGTGTTAGATCGGGAGAATACGGAAGATGTTCAATAACTCAAATCTAAGTTTTTCTATTGGTTTCCATCGAGCTATGCGACCGAGCATTTCGTGTTGGAGCAAAACACCTTTTGACAGAAATCCGTGTCGTTTTGTCCTTATAGCTGGCTTCAGTCTATCTTTTAACAGGCTGCACTATTGATCCTTCATCTTGTAATCTTGTACAAGTACTCATTTCTTATCCCAAAACACAGTCAACATTACCTTTCCAGCCGATGGAGCAGCTTTAAATTTTTTGGATTTTGGTGATGCTGAGTGCCACCATTCTTTTGATGATTGCTTACATTGTGGCTGAAAATGGTGACCCAGGATTCATCACCAGTCTCTATACTATTTAAAAAGGCAGCTCCCTCTTTTTCGTAACGTAACAAGAACAGTACAAACTTCAATCCTTCTTTGTTTAAGTGCAGGCGTTATTTTTTTTTCTAATTGCCTAGGTACCCATCTCGCACAAACTTTTCGGTATTTCAACTGCTCAGAAACAATATTATGTGTAGAAGCGATACTCACATTCATTTTTGAAGCATTTTCTTTTAGTTTTATGCGTCTGTTTTGTAAAATGAGCTCCTGCAGAGTTCTAGTGTTCTTTCCAGTGATTACACGGTTTGCTTGTCCTGGTCGTGGTACATCTTTCACAGTTTTGGTGCCGCTTTTAAACTTTTTTACCCATTCAAACACACTTGAACGAGCTAAACAGCTACTTCCGTACACCTTAAGGATTCTTGAATGAATTTCAGAAGGATTCAGTCCTTCTGCAGTTAAAAATCTTATTACAGAACGCATTTCTTCGCTGGTGCAACTTTGAAGTGACGCCATAGCTGTCAGCGGAGAAATTAAATTTGTCTTTTGTTTCCAGACACTTAATAATCAATTCATGGCCTCCCTAATGGTGTGAACTAAGTCATTATTTTCATTATTGATAATAGGGAATGTATTTAACTTAGTTAAAGACGCAATCCGGATTTCATTTGAAACAGCCTCGTATGTAGTTTCTGGGTAAACAAACAGCGGATGCGATCAGACTCACTGGTGGCGACAGGCAGGTGACATGCAACAGATAATAAAACACAGACTTACTGATCTGTCAATGAATGTTGGGCAGTTGTACTCACCGGGGGTCCTCCAGCCCCCTGCCCCTGTATTGGAACTCGAACAGGATACAGATGTTCATCTGCCGGGTAACTGCTGTGGCCGCAGTCATTCATAGTCGTACAGTAATTGCCATTTGTAGACGTATAGTAATTGCCATTTGTAGGGGTACTGTAATAGCCATTTGTAGGTGTACAGTAAATGCTATTTGTAGGCGTACAGTAATAGCCATTTGTAGACGTACAGTAATAGCCATTTCCATTTGTAGACGTACAGTAATTGCCATTTGTAGGCGTACTGTAATAGCCATTTGTAGGCGTACAATAATTGCCATTTGTAGGCGTACAGTAATAGCCATTTGTAGACGTACAGTAATTGCCATTTGTAGGCGTACAGTAATCACGAAAATCAGTCGATACCCTCCTGGCATAAATAATGATAATTCGACGCAGGGGCATTAACGATGCAATCTCTGGCTGATTACCTCCCAAATGATTGCTAGGAGAATAATGATTAATCATGCCACACACATTATCTACTCATATAGCTACTTATATTCACTACGCTACTGTTTCCAACAACTACTTACATAGACACACCAATCTTGTATAACAACCATAATAGCCTCCAATGCTTGTAAACCATATACAGGGTGTTTCTGAATAACATGCTAATATTTAGGGAGGTTATTTTTGGGTCCATTTTGAGAAAAAAACTTCATATGAACATATGTCCTAAAGGTCTTAACTTTTGAACTACAGGGTGTTAAAATTTTAAGAAAAAAATCTTTTTTTTATGATAACTTTGGTATGACCCTAGATATTTTTGTGAAACGTAGTACGCATTTTCTATGCATCAAAAGGCATTTTCTGCTGTACAACATAATTTTTTATTCTTGCCAGTGGCGTTCGTGCGGGATTTGCATTGAATCATTGTAAAGAGAAAAGTGATACGCCACTGCTTTTTCTTAAAGTGAAAATTATTTTTGAAATCTTCATTCCTTTGTGAGCAAATCTGGTCTCTTGATTTTTTTTCGTTTGACGTAGATACAGTTTTCGCATAAAAAAAATAAAATTCATTCATTTGCATCTCGCATGAATGAATTTTATTTTTTTATGCGAAAACCGTACGTCAAACGAAAAAAAATCAAGAGACCAGATTTGCTCACAAAGGAATGAGGATTTCAAAAATAATTTTTACTTTAAGAAAAAGCAGTGGCGTATCACTTTTCTCTTTACAATGATTC
>JABXWE010048269.1:0-13240 GCA_014611495.1 Limonius californicus
ACATTTTTTAAAAACCACTTTTTTGGGTTCCTAGAGACCCAAAACGGATATTTCCGTTAAAATCTCGATTTCGAAAATTTTCATGAATTCAATACTTACCCTATACCTATAAGGTATGGGAAAGTAAAAATCACATGCCCAGCATTAATCTCTAACGGCGGAGACATAAACGGTGCAGTAGAACAAGCAAAATTAAAGAGGATATTGTCGAAGCCACGGCAACACCATGTAGACAACGACCCAGGAACTATCTTCACCCTCCTGCACGGATACTGCAATTGATCGAAGAGAATGGCAGAGAACAAGAGACGTGATTATTAAAACAGAATTAAATAAGATGACAAAAACACTTAAAAATGAACTGGACTATGCACAGGATTACAACCTACCAAAAATACATAGAAGAGTTAGAACCCGGCAATCCATTAATGTGGTGCACAACCAAGTGCATTTTAAATGAACAAACTAGCATAGGAGTAATCAAGAAAAACAATCAAAAGCTCTTCTCCGACAGTGACAAGTGCAATGCATGCGCCGAGCACCTACAAAACGTATTTACTACAAAAATTAATCCAGAACATAAAAATTCGGAGAGAACATTAACCAGGAAGTAATGCGAATTAACTACACTGTGATAATTGATTTCAAACCCACCAGTCCAGATAAAATGAAGGGCCACTTTAAAAATCTAAAAACTCACCAGTTGTGGATTTGATATGAAACATTATATTAAAGAAACTTCCCAAAGAGTCATGCTTGCGACTGGACTACTTTCCATGTGAGTGAAAGAAAGCAGTGGTGCTAATGTTTCCAAAACATGGCAAACCCACAACTCAAGTAACTAGTTACAAATCAATAAACTTACTGCCAACGCTTTCTAAGATACTGGAAAATATTATTAAAACCGGATTATGTAATACGCTGGAAGAACATAATATTATTCCCGAGTTCCAATTTGGCTTTAGAAGAACTTCTCCACGACACACCAACTACAGAGACTTGTACCAATAATAGAAGAGGCCTTTGAAAGCAAAAAGTATACTGCAGCTGCCTTTTTTGATTTTAAGCAGACATTTGATAGAGTCTGAATAAATGGCATTCTTTACAAAATGATGCATCTCCCTATTCCAAACTACATCACATGGATCGACTATTCATATTATCAAAAGAGAACATTTGTAGTGAAAATAAACAATGCGACTTCATCAACTGGTCACATAAAAGCCGGAGTTCCACAGGATCGGTCTTAGGGCCAATCCTTTTTAACATATATATGTACGACATACCTAATCCAACACAAAGTTAATGTCGATGTTTGCAGATGACACGGCAATTATTGTACCGGGTTAGAACTTAGAATCCCTAAGCAATTTGCTACACATATCTGAATGAAGTTGTAGGCTGGCACAACAAATTGTGTGTAACTATAAATGAGGAAAAAATTCTAGCTAAAATATTTATACTAAGAAGAATAAGTGATGCTCCTAACATCGTTATCAACAATCAGCTTGTCACTTGGAAAACTAAACAAATCCTGATAAAATGTTTAGGTTTATATCGTGACACACAACTCAGTTGGGGAATACACATTAACAAGAAGTTAAAGGCCGGCTAGGACAGAATTTCTAAACTGTACGCTATACCCAACAATAAAAAAGACTTCACTAAAAATTAAGTGCGCGAAGTGCTGGACTTATTTCACTGGAAAAACGTAGGATTCACACTGGTCGAATCTAGCTCAAAACTTCCTGTTCAAGATGCAATCTAATGACACGCTGCCTATTTCAAAGAACCCTAAAGTTATAATGCACACCTTACCCTTCAGATCCCACGATTACAAACTTGATTGGGAAATTCTGTGTGGTGGGTTGCAGCACAACATTTTTATAAACTGCATAGTAATACTGGGAAGTCACAGGATGTTTCCACTTAAATATTCAAGAATATCAGAATAATATATAGACTAATAGCCAAAAAAACTTTACCAACGACATGTATTCGTAAATAGTACAAAAATCGCCAGTTCTTTTCAATCAAATGTATTTAGAGATTATTGTCCAAACATAAATTAAATAAAATGTCTAAAAAATCTAAAAAGGGTTTAATATCTTTGTGAACTGGTCTTCAGCCATTCTTTTAATGTGGCGTGTACTGTATAAATTTCAGTTAAAACAAGGAAATACTTAAATCAAACTAGCTAAACTCGCTGTGGAAGCACGACACGTCAGTGTTGTAAAACCATTTATTTAATGTTACGTATAATAATTAACCAAGATAATTACAGCAAATACATAAAGAAACGCGGTGACGTTTTAATGGTGTAGGTTGCTACCAAAAACATTTTCGCGAATGTTTTTTGATGTTTTTGTTGTGTATCCAGGGCTTGCTGTAGTATGTTCTTGAACGCAATGCCGCGAAGTTCAAATACTGCAAGCCGGCACATCACCCCCTCCCAAGTGAAGCGTCAACATTTTCAAAACGAACTGGCAATTAAACTGTCCTGATTTTATTTTGGTTCTGAACTGTTGGTTTGGCACTTCAGGAAGCTGAATGGCGTTGCGCGAAGGCGTTGAATTGACTGCTGGGAGTTCGCCTGGAGGCTGAACGGTGAATGCTGCTTTTAACCGGTCAACGCAAACGTTGGTGTTTCTGCCATGTAACATTATTGTAAATGTTTTGTTGTTTGAACGGGCAACAACTTGGTGTGGGCCGTTATATGGCTGTTGTAGGGGACGTCGTGTGGTATCGTCCCGCTGGAAAACGTAGGAACAATTATGCAGCTCCGTTTGTAGAAAAACTGTCTGCGTGTTGTGATGGGATGCTAGCACTGCTCGGAGTTCTGGCATCTGTTGGCGCAGAGTTTGTGGAAAACTGGCTGGGCCCTCGGAGGAGTTTTCGCTGAAAAAGAATTCTCCGTGTTACCGTACAGCTGTGCCATAGACCAATTCAGCGGGGGAGCCTTTTAAATCGTCTTTATAACTGGCTCGAAGTCCCAATAAAATTGTAGGAAGCAAGTCTACCCATCTTTCGGTTTGATGGCACATGACGGCGTGGGTTGCCACCTAAAATATGTTTGCGAATGTTTTTGTTGTGTATCCAGGGGACTCCGACTCAGGCGGTTGCGCGGAGTGGTCGTCTTTGGCCGCGTCTCCGCATGAAAATACTGCAAATAAGCGGGCCTTAACGGGCATGCTTTGGGTTTCTTCGGGCGGGCTGCTGGGATTGTTTCGTTGCGAGAATCGAGTGCAATGTGTAAGGCAAACGAGCTCGCCTGCGTTCACCTGTTCCAAGGAGGCTCTCGTGCGGGGGGGGGAGATTCGGCGAGGCTTTCAGGGAAGCATTCGGGGTGCACACGATCAAACAAAGATAAGTGACCTTTTGTAGTATTGTAGCCTAATAGAATTACAAAAATGGAATAAAATTGAAATAGAATTTCAACCGGGTGCATGTAGTAACAAGGGAAAGCGGATTATCGCATAGGCGGGTAGATATCGGTGGGAGCAGTTTGGGGTTGGGTAGTAGCGGCAAGGGTACAGGGGGCTGGCATGCAAGCCGATTTGGGACTGAAATTCTTGGTAAAATTCAAATCAACATAAATACTGATTTGACGTGGCGGTACAAGGCAAACAGAACCTCCAATCTGCTTATGAATAACAAGTTTACTGTTCCAAACATTTTAGGCATAAACATTGTGCATGAAAAAATGTTACTCGGCTTTGTACTAAGTTTTGATGTGTTGGGCGTCGGACTTGTATGTCAACAGTTAATGAAACACACGGTGTAAACGCAATACACAATTTATAATTAATAAAATACAAAGGTAAAGAACGCTCTGCACTGGCATTAAAACCATCCCAGGAAACGCCCCTGTCCCCAAGCCGCTAGAGCTAACATTCTGAATAATATTCTTTTACTAAAATATCAACAAACACTTCAATATTTCGGGCAAGCCGTCTCGCAGACCATTTCAGGGCGTAATTTATGATGTAATGTGATACGTTCCTTGGACTTCATAATTCCAAGAATCAGACCGAAATCTTTTGTTATTGACTTTGCGCTAACATGTATTGTAACGGTATTTTTGCGCCTGGTTGATTTGCAACCCATTTTTCTTTCTTTGCCCTTCCCTTGACTTTCGAAGACTGCGCCTGCGTGATTTGTAGACATAATTTCATTTTTCCGGCAACCATCTTCCTGTGACTGTGACAATTGACTGAACGTCGTAATAGATTTCTTCGCAAAAGTACTTGATACTTGAGTTTCTTCTCGATATTTTGAGATAATCTTTGTGGACATCGTAATCTGTAGTAGTTAGTAGATTTTCGCTGTGGGTCTGATGACCGATTTGAATGTTCGTTCCAGTCTTTATTAACGTCAATCGGAATTTCGATTGGTAAGTTGGTCCATCTTTTCGAACATGCTAGCCTAACGCATTTCTTTATTTACTATATTTAGACAACAAGTTGGGGGCGGCGAGATTTTGCCAAAGTTTAGTTACTTTCTGAATTCCTGAATCTGCGTACAAGAAGCATTTTCTGGGTTAGTACATTCAACTGGCGAGCAGCAACACGTGTCCAGTCGGGCACGCCAGATTCCAGAGAACGCCGTGCTATCTAGATCCGCAGGAAAGTGAATTCTGTTTAATTTTACGTTGATTTTCGGAGTCGATTTAAATCACTCATTGTTTAATTTACATTACTTTCTTTTTATAATTTAATTCCAAATTGTTTAATGTGTTTGCGAATCACTTGTTTAGCTTAATACAACTGTACATTAGTGTGTTACGTATACCGTACATAATAACGTAAAATTTCACTTAATATATACAGGGTACGTCATTCCGAGCCGTAGTATTGCGTTTATTCGGATTTGTATTGATGGTATTGTGTATTTTTAGAGCGCTTATGATCGATGAAAGTACTTTCAGCGGTTAGGGTGTTTATCTGTTTCACAAACGTTGTTTTTTTTTATTTGCGAAACGCAGTATTCTTACATTGCTCGATTACTTCAATTTTTAATTGCTATATTAAGTGACTTGAGCGAGTTGTTGTGTACTCATACAGGATTCAAGAACATATTGATCTAATCTTTGTAAAGGTTACCTGGGGACTAATTTTATTGGTGTTTTATTTGCCTCATTAAAAATATTGTTCTTGCAATTGGTCTTATTATTTATTGCTACCCTATCTGTGTAAATTTGTAGCGCCTAATTAGGTAAGTGGAGAACTTGGGGTCCGGCTTACCCAATCTACACCTGAGTTAATGTTAGCGTATTTCATACAAGCTGGTGGCGCCCTTTCCACGTGATTGACGAGAAGTTAATTACATTATTTAGTCGACTTTAGTTGAGAACCGCCCATCTTCGATTGAGGTTCCGGGAGGCTGACATTAACCAACGCATTACTTATCTAATTTACAGGAATTTCCATAGGAAATTGTTTTCAGGCGTCATAGTATTCAATACGAGTTTGCAAAATTTCCATTATAAAGCCCACGAAGCATTTTAGGAATAAACATCTTGCACGTTAACAATTCTCCTAGGATTTGTATTGAATTTTGCTGTATGAAAGGTCTACAAAGCTTCCATCTCGTTTAAAAGTAAACATTTTTGCAAAACTATAACCAATGATATTAGTTATTTCATCTATATTATTGGGATTGTTTATTGTCGTGGTGATTGATAGTTTATTCATCCTTACGTAATTAAATAAATTGTATTTCAATTGCAAATTTATAATTGGCAATAAAAACAATGATAAAAACACTGATAAGATTTTCTGAGTGTAACCACAATTATAGATCATTCAAAGAAGAGGTAGGAATATTGAAAACGTTGGTATTTATTACAATATTGTCATTGACATATAGGACACCGGCATGCCTACAGAGACATGGGAGGCATGGGCGAGACGAGGAGAGGATGTCCGACAAGAGGTAAGCCGAGTATACGGGACGGCTAGGGAAACGCTGAACGTTCAATCCCGAAGCAAACGGCCAACGCAATGGAAACCGAATGGAAATCCGGGCGGTAAATCTCCAGTAGTTAGTTAGTCATTAGGCACCTAGGACAGGAGCACTCTGTTCACCTTCCACATTAAGTAGATAAGACCTCCGAACACTGTAAATCTCGATCCCCAGGCTATTAGGCTCAAAAGTCTCATAGCATAAAGGGCAGTTTAACTCAGTCAGGGAGTACCTCTTAAGAAGCTATTACTTCCTAGGAAACTAAGATAGGTGCACTATGTAACCTTAGAAGACGAGATAAATGTGAAATCAGAACATTGTGAAACTTTGCTATCAAAGTTAGTAGGTTCAACTGCTTCAGAGCATAACGGTCTCGGCTACGTACTCAACACCCATTGATGGGTAGTTTACTAACTACCCGGTGTTGCAGCAGCGGTGTCTTGCGGTATACATTGCAGACATGCTAACGTTGTGCAATGGCCCACCCGATCCCACCCTATCCTTGAGTCCCTAACCACTTACTGGCATGGGGTGGGCCTGGCGTAATCCAGGATTGACCCTCGAGTCGGCTCCATGTCAGATGATGATGATGATGATGATGATGAATGTTTTTGTTGTGTATCCAGGGCTTGCTGTAGTATTTTCTTGAATGCAATGCCGCGATGTTCAAATACTGCAAGCCGGCACAACGCTTTCTCTACTAGTTTCTTTAAAACAATAATAAATCAACTGAATGTCATCGAGGTAAATGTGTCTTTATTCAAAGTGTGCTGTATACAACTGTATTTTTGCATTCTCCCAATTGTACTCTTTTTTTGACAACCAGCAGATTGTTATAATAACGTTTAAATATTCTTTCGTTTCACGCACTTTTTGTAACACATGTCCTTCTGTACATTCCTGAATCTGATTGCCCTCTTTTTTTATGTCAGTGAAACATCCAGTATACTATTAGATTTTTGAATTTCTCTGATTGATGTTTGAGTAGACCTTCCAAGTCTTAGTTTTTATAGTAAGACCAATTGCTCATGAATAGAGCTATGATAGTTAGGCAAATTGCTTTTTTTAATAAATGGAAGGATTAAAGGCAGACCCAATTTTAAATCCGTTTTAGAATGCGTGCAATTCAAAAATGCGAATTTTATTTTGCCTTTTTTGCGTCTTTTTTTGGATTCTGCCTTTTTGGAGGAACTTCCTATTTTTCTTGCCTTTTTATGCCTTTTATGATATATTAAATTACAATTTTAAGAAACCTGGTTCTTAAATTTTCAATTTAAAAAAAATTTGTACTAGCAATTTTCCAAGAAATATGCACATTTTAAATTTCTAAAATAAATTGTAGAAAGTATTATTCCCAAGCACTTAAAGGTAGAGGTTTAGTGGGTTTTACCCTTTATTGTTATCGTCTGAAAATTTCTCGGAAGGTTTATTATTTTGAGATTAATTTTAATGAGGGGACCAGTATTGTCAGGAGAAAGTTTTCTACTGGATCAACCAGTTTGCCACAATTTTCGAACGTGTTAACGTTAACGTTTCTCTTAATTTCCTCAAGTATTCTTCAGATTTTGTAATTTTTTATTTTTTTCCTGTCTCTTATGATAATTTTGCATTTTTTACTTTATGTTTGCCTTTTTAGTGCTTCTCTATATCGTTTATTTTGCCTTTTTGACTGCCTTTTTCGAGACTTTCTTTTGCCTAACTATCCTAGCTCTACTCATGAGTGTGGTTTGAACGGCCAGTTTGGACGTTATGTCTCTTTAGAAAGATGACGACGCCGCCTTGAACACACCTTGGAACGAACAATGTTGTTCTAGATGGAATATTATCACGTGCATCATAACATTAATACAAATTAGCGCTACTTAGAGGAACGAAATACCTATAATGGTGGTTTTAATACAGTTTCCTGGCTAGGTAAAGAAATTCCATTTGTACATTTTTTCGGGTTTTTTAATCATTGTTAATATCATTAGTTTTAGAATGACATTCTCAAATAGTTGCTATATATTTGTTATTGTCTAGTTCTTTCGTGAACTTGGTGTTCGACGAAATAGCTACCTACACGTTTATTTGCTTCAGAATGTTGATTTCGTTATATGTATTATAACAAATTTTTGACTTATTTAAAGTATTTAAATCATATCAAAACAATTACATCTTCGTAACCGGTAGATTGTAATTTAATTCGATAGCCAGCTCTGTAATGTAAATCATTATATGTTAAGTATTTCAGTAACGGTTGTAATTGTATTAAGATATACATGAGCTGGGTCAAAATGTGAGAAATGTACTTTGTGGAGTGTGTGCCATTGCCAACTAATCTCTTAAATCATTAGTTTCTCGGTTCTTGTATAATCAATTATAGTTTCGCAAAGAATAGTAAACAAATCAAACCGCTTACATAGTGATCGAAGCTTACTAGTTCAATGTATACGAAATATATATAATTCCTTGTCATTTTGTTCCTTCATGGGTTTAAGTGGAGTTACGTGATAACAAGTTCCTGAGAACACTAGAAACCCACTAGACATGCTAAATCTTTCCCGGTCTCTTTGAATGCAGAAATATTCGCACTTAATCTTCGGGGTGGACAGTTCAATGTTAATATATCACAGTTGGCAAAACGTATCGACAGCCCGTGGAGCGGACCTGAAACGGGCGGACCCCGATCCAACACCATTCATTATGGCAACGTGGATTACATTGAAAGCAAGCAACCTACGTTTTTTAACAATTTCAGAATTTATGTATTTCTATTTATTATATTTATATGTCAATAGCAAATACTTTCTAAATCTGTTAATAATTTTCCTGTATTTACACACAAAAATTGTATTAATAATTTATTTTGATTTAAAACAGTCATCTGTAAATACAGTGTGAATATTTCTATTGTTAAGCCATGTTTTTACCTAGTATGATGTAAACTCAATAAATACAATTTTGCAAATATATATATTATTACAAACTAATTGCTATGTGATTATCCCACATGTTGTGATATTATTGTTACTATTTACGTGTTTATTATATATAAATATGGGCTGCAATAGCATGTGCGCAGGTGTAGTGGCTTGCTTGCTTGCTTGCTTTGAAAGAGCGATATCTAGGACGCGGTTTTCCAAGCATCTCTATGCACTTAGGCCACATTTGGCCCATTGTACACCCTAACTAAGAATTTTGCCTATCTGGGGTAATTCCAACTCCAGTAGTGATTTTTAACGTGTCACACATCGCAGTGCCACGGGATCTACGATTTTACCTCTTATCCGACAGAAGGCGCATTTTCAGATTTTTCCCATGATGCTAGAAAAATCTTGCCGACCTCAGCCAGGTTCGATCCCGCGTCCCTCGGATCTAAAGGCAAACGCGCTAACCACTAGACCACCGAGGCCGGCATGTGTAATGGCAGTGGCGTTGCACGTGTATACATTTCGCTAGTGAGGTTATGGTATGTATATTGCTCTGTTGCTCTAATTAAATACTTCTAATAACAGTAATTATAAAGTTGGGCAAGATATAAATTAAATCGATGTTTAAACCTACACCCTGGGCGCCATAAAACGATATCGAACTCTTAATTAGGATATCCTCCTCTTTGAATACCCAAAATAAACAAATCTGTAACTGTTTAACCAACACGAAATCAAATGAAATTACACCAACCTTTTTGCAGACCTCAGAGTCGCTGTTATAAGCGGACGAACTGTGTAGATTCGAGTAGTTAGTAACAAAGCAAATACACACACAAAGAAAAGCATAGGAAAAATCAAGAAAATTATCATACAAAATTCATGTCAACATTGTAAGTGATATTAAAACGCCAGGTATTGATTTATTTATTCTTTTAAATGTTTGTTTTTGCAAAAGAAAAACCCACCTATTTATTTGCCTGTGTAACCGCAACCTTGGTAGAATCCAATCTTGTCTTGAATTTTGAAATCTGCCAGCTTCGCCGCGATCGCTCCTGCAGAACGTAACAATGTTCCACTAACGAAAACTTGACAAACAAATGAAAAAACCGCCGCCAGCTTCCTATTTTCCCATGAAATTGGAATTTTTCGGAAATTTTCACAAATTCTCCACCGCAAGTAATATGAAAACACTTTTTTAATGTTATTAAACACTTAAATAAATACACAAACTTTACAATTTTTCGGAGCTTCAGAAAAACGTGCTTTTCGCTAAAAGATTTTATAGTAACTAGCTTGTTTTTAAGACAAAATCCCTCGATTTCGAGCTAGATGCCTAGCAAGCGATTACATACAAACCAATTTTTATGCATCCCCAACGGGCTCCACCAATGAGAACAAAGCATTAAATTGACTGAGTTAATTACAAACATTTAAAAAGTATAATAACATTCTACTCATTAATATTACAATAAAATGAAACCAAACCAAAGGCTGGAACTACTAGTTTACATAGTATTTGATTTATATGTGGTTAAACAAGCTGTTTTCTTATAGGGTAGCTAATATAGCTTCATTAAATTTAGCGATAAGTTAAGATCACTCAATTAGAGCAATATATTGCAGTGTTATTCATTATTTTTCTTAATTCGCATGAGATATAAAATAGAAATTAACCTAGGGCAAAATATAAAATAAGTGCGGTCAAACTTCAAACACTGGACGCCTATTAAAATACAAAACTCTAATCAAGATAACGCATTCCATCTGAGAATCCGATAATATAATAAAACAATCAATACATTGCTTAACCATCACATAAATCAAATAAACTTTGTATCAACCTGTATGAGAAGAAAAGAAACGTGGGTTCACCTTGGTGGAATATTGGCAACTACCAGAAAAATGACGCGACCCCAATGGAATCAGCCAAGCAGCGCTAAACATAGAATGACCAAAATTTTAACAAACATTTATAAAGTACAATAACTTTTTCGTAAATAATTTTTCGTCAAATTAAAAAATACCACTGTGTTACAAAAAATGAACATTTTGATACCTCATTTGGTATACTTTCAATAATACACTTAGAAATTCACAAATATTTTTACCATAATACTTAAATAAATTCTTAAAATTACAATAAATTTTAATAAAACTCAACTCATAGCTTTTTAGCACACATTAGCACATTCCTGTAAACATATTTTTCATAAAAGAGAAGTTAAAGTTCAACAAAATTATAAACTATAATGTAACTGTCAAATTGATTACAATTTTACTCATATTTTATTAATTATCACTCAAGAATGCCCAAATAAGACTTAAAAGTTTCCTCTATACCTTTATGAACATGACCGTGAAGAAATACAACCCAATCAAGGACCTAGAATTCAAGTTACACAGCTTCACGATGCCAACTGATCATCGGAAACTACTTATCCTTATCCTTACGTATTTGATTTAAATGTGGTTAAACAATCTATTTTTGCACATGGTAGCTTAATATAGCTTTACTAAATGTAGAAATAAGTTAAGTTATCTCCATTAGAACCCTTTTTTCTCATTTATTTATACTAATTTAATTGACAGCATAGTAACAATGTAGAAAATTTTTGTTGAATTACATTTTGATGTGATTACTGCTACATGTAAACAATTATATACAGTATTTTACTTGGAAGTGAATTATTACTGTCATAAAAACACAGAAAATGCCCCATTAAATTGTTAGAAGATCATCTAGAGAAATGACAGCGGAGCTAAAAGCCACAAAAATGAACGATCGCCAGATTTTGGATATATCGCAACAGAATTGGTTAAACGTAGCCTCTCGATAGTGATACTAACATACTGCATACTAACAAATACTAACAGACATTTTGTACTCTTGCATTGTGAGAGTATCTCAAAGCAATAGCAGATTGCTTATATAAGTTCAATTTTTAAGAATTGCAATAAGATTAATTGTACTAACTTTTGCAGAATCAGCGAAACTGTATGGACGTATACTCACGATATTAATGAAAGCGAAGGGGAAAGTGATTTTAGGGCAAAAAGGTCGTGTATCGACAATATTTTTACTCTACGTCAATTTATAGAAAAAGGAGAAGAAAAAAACGCAGGAACACACCTAGTGTTCGTAGATGTACAAAAAGCGTATGACACGGTACTAATGAAGAATATGTACGAAATTGTAGGGACTTATAAAGGGGACAAAAAAAATTTGAATACTGTAAAATAAATGTACAAAGATAGAATATATAACATTAAAATGAGAGGACGAATTTAAAGTATTTTTTTTTTCATCAAAGGGACTACTATAGGGGTGTTCTTTATCACCGACTTGTATGTAATGTAATATGTACGTATGTACAAGAAGTGCTAGAGGAATGGAAGGCCAAATGCAAACCGATGGAAGTACCAGTTGATACAGATTTCTTGCACATTATCCTGTAGTCGTCAATTGCATATCATTTATTTTTTTAACAGTTGATTATACATCTGTCATTAAATCTGTTGATTAGTATTAAGTAACCTGTTTTACTAGTTCATGCTCGTTTTCGTGTGAGTTAACAGTACTTTAAAAACTCTTCAATTTGTTATTGTCATGGGAGGCACCACAAATTTGTTCAGATTTGCAGAACAAACAGACATGCTTTTAATTTATGGCGAGGTACGTAAAAATGGCGCTGCTGCTGTTCGAAGATACCATGAAACATTTCCCACTAGAAGGATACCAAATCGTAAAACGTTTGAAGCCATTGAAAGACGTCTTAGGGAGACTGGCACGCTAAAGCCTGAATGAATAAACGCTGGTCGGCAAACATTTCGATGAACTGCAAACGTTGAAGAAGGGATACTCGATGCTGTTCAGATATCTTCTAGTACTAGCACCAGAAGATTGTCACTTCGTTTCAATTTATCCTGTACAAGGGTATAGCGAACATTGCGTGAGCAACAATTGTATCCATTTCATGTAACGCCTGTGCAAGGTCTGTTACCCGAAGATTATAACAAGCGCAAAAATTTCTACCAACGGTTAATTCGACAATGCACACGAGATCCTAACTTTCTGCCTGCTGGTTACCGATGAATCATGTTTTACAAGAAATGGTATTACTAATTTTCGAAACACTCATACGTGGAACGAAGAAAACCCTCATACGACTGCTAGTATGCATTACCAACATACATTAAATGTCTGATGTGGTCTTCTTGTTGACAATCTCATCAGCCCCATCTCTTTGCAAACAAGGGTTTCAGGAATATCTTACTTACATTTTTTGCAAAACGATCTGTATGACCTTCTAAAAGACATACCGATTGCCAATAAGCAGGGGATATGGTTTATGCATGACGGT
>JABXWE010048270.1:0-12225 GCA_014611495.1 Limonius californicus
AAAAAGAAGTAAAAGAAGATAAAGAAGAACAAAAAGAAAAGAAGAAGAATGTATGTTAATTTTGATGAGTTAAGTAGGAATATTCGCAGTCACACTACATATTAAAGAATAATAAATATAGATATTCATATTTGGCATTTGTCATATTTATAAATACTCTATAAAGGGTAACAATTTGAAAACTTACAATGTGTTATAT
The DNA here is from genome assembly GCA_014611495.1 of Limonius californicus. Lineage (NCBI taxonomy): Eukaryota > Metazoa > Arthropoda > Insecta > Coleoptera > Elateridae > Limonius > Limonius californicus. Next base: position 200 of record JABXWE010048270.1, read on the forward strand.
CTGTGGATGTATGTAATGTTTCTAGTACATGGATGAGAAATCATCATGACTCATAAGGCAACCTTCTCCATTTAACAGCTTAGGCTTTAGGTATTACAACAAAAATTTCAAACGGTAACATCCACTTTGAGATACCTCATTTAAAAGTTACTCGAAAAGTTCTGAAACAATTATTATACTTAATTCTAATTTCAGCGACGGGCTGAAGCTGAATTTTGTAGACTAACAATTTAAAGTAAACCCGTAGAAGGAAGTCGCATAGGATCAAAATCTGGAAACCGTCGGGGTCGTTCTATTTTTCTGAAACGGGTCGGGAAAAAAAATTTGCTACTACTGAATAGCGTTTTTGTAAGAGCTTTCAATGAGGTATTACAGAGAGGGTGTTACCATTTGAATTTGTTTCGTTGGGGTACCTAGAGCCTATAGTGCGGAATGGGGAAGGTTACCTTATCAGTTATTATGATTCCCCCTCCACGTTGTATAAACTTTTGTAGAGAAGTTCAAAACCTATTGTACTTGCTTCCAGAGATATAACGCATTGTATGATTTCAAATTGACACCCTATACATTAACCAAGTTGTTTACAGCATATTATTTCATGTATATACGACCCAGTACGAATGTCGATTCTCATCTTGGGAATATGAGAATATTCCATATACTAAAATTTCGTATACCTATCTATAGCGACATAAAATTTACCGCTATTAAAGTTATACATAAGTGATATATATATATATATATATATATATGTATATATATATATATATATATATATATATCTGTGTGTGTAGATTTCTACGCCACTTGTATTTACAAATACAACTACTACTACTGCTACTATTACTTTCTGCTACATAATTGCCGTAGCCGTCTTATAGTGTTAAGGGTTAAACACTAGGAAGAAACCAATTAGTCAACATACTTCCTCTTGTTATTGTATGCCTTTTGTTGGGTGCGAATAACGAATTGAATAATAACATAAAATACGAAAGCCGAGCCCCGGCTGTAGCAAGAAAATATTTAAATTTAAGGACCACTCTTTATTCACAGCAATGTTGGGAAGATTCATAACTTACTCATCTTGTCCTCGTTTGGTGCAAAAGGTGAGAGTGCGGACGACGGGAGGAAGACACAATGGCCATGCAACCACCAGCGACCACGTTGAGAAATAACCAGAAAATCGCATTCACACATTGTCGTATTAGGCCTGACATCTCCAAACATCTCTTTCATTAAAACGGCCATTATTTAGATTAATGTTGCCCCCGACTGTGGTTTAGAATTACATTGACTCCGTTGCCAACTGCCAAGAGCTGCTCGATGATAAAATACGTGGCTTTTTTATTCTAAGTTGAATTTCGTTGTGATATGTTTCGACGCCCCGCGGGCTTACAACAATACACTGCATGCCCCAAAATAGCAGGATAGATTTCTAGAAGCGTTGCACATTTTTAATGGTTACTTCTGTTACAGCTGTCTCAATTTGAACTACAATGGCTGGTTTATAGGTTCACTGGTTAAAGTCACGGTGTTACGATGGTGGTTCTGCTCGCGTCCGGACGCTCTACATGCGCTGCAGGCCGCCCTTTCCCTGTAAGATGAAATCACTTCTCGTGATGTCCTGATTACCTCGCTCCTATCGTATGTTATCCCGATTCGCTGACATCAGGTTCGACAGTTCATTGTTCGTGTAACATATTGGTTTCCGGTACTCTAAATGCTATTCAAATTCCCCACGCTAGACTACCTCATAAAATTTCCACCAATATTTGACTTCCTTCCCTATACCCTTTTTTGGTAGTACACTAAATTTAAACGAAACGATAAATAACGATCCACTACCAGGAAATTGGTCTTATTTTACTACAGTATAGTAACTTGTAAGATAGGATAAAAATACCAGTTAAACGAATAAACTATATTTACTAAGAACTATCATCAGTTTTATTGAATGTAAGTTACATACTATAAAAATATTCTGCTATGAACAAACTCTTTTAACTACAGCAAAACCAATTACGTATACAAAATATGCTTACTCTACTAAGCGATAATATAAAATATGTGAGTCAGGGTTCAACTATTATTGCTTATTGTTTATAAGGTCCAATAACTTGAGGGATTCACAGTAATGCATGGCCTCGAGCCCTAAAATCTCTTAGCGTTTAAATTCCTCCTTATAGCAAACACAAGATTGTTACAATATCTTATACAGTTCGGATACATCTGAAAGCCACTTTTGTTTTTTAAATACAAAGGCAATAATTAATTCAAAATATATTCAGAAATACAGAAGGAAGAAGGTAACCTCTATTTATGACAACAAAACGAAAGTGTTTTTAGTCAAAAATGTATACAAAAATTAAATCTATGCGAAGAAAGCATCCAGGTAAAAAACAAGCAGGCAAGAGACATAACTGACAGGAAGGAGGAAGAAAACTACATTACGTTGCTATGATATAAAAAGACAAAAGAACGGAATAAAGGGAGACCGAAAAAGGTTGAGGTAAGAAGAACATACAATAAAGGGGGAGAAAAAAGAAAAGCCCCTGCAGGAAACAAGAACAAACGAAAGAGCTAAAAAGAGGAAGATGATGAGATGAGAGGTTAAGAGATATCGCAGTAGAAACCCTCTAACAGACGGAAGAACAAAAACGATTAATTAATCGGGAAAATAAAGAAAACAATAGAAATCAATAAATACGAAAATGTGCAGTTGCAGTGTTGCCGTAGACAGAAAAACAGACAAAGAAGGTCTAATAGACAGAAATAGATCAAAAATCATAACACTTACACAGTGGTTAAGGAAAAGTAGGAGTGATAATAATTAAAAATAAGGAAAGAAAAGTGTGACATAATTTGCTAAGAGGGGAGAATAAAGTACAAATAACAGGAAAAGAGGAGAGAGGATTTGAAAGTAGGGAAAGAACGTACATTAATTAATGTATTCATACAAAAAAAAGGAAACACAAGAAAACTAACTAACGAACCATAGGATGGAGCCGCAAATAGTAAATAAAAGGAAGACACAGGAAATGCAGTAAACTTGTCAAAGACCTTGTAAGGGAGAATAAAATGAATAAGAATTAATCGGAAAAATAAAAGGAGAAGTAGTTACAATCAAATGAAAATAATGACAGCGTAAACAGGTACTAGTTTTGCTGTATGGTGTGGAGGCCTGGACACTATCGGAAGCTACCACCAAGAGAATTGAAGCTTTTGAAATGTAGATGTTACGACGAATTCAGAAAATCAGCTGGGTAGAGCATGTGACTAACAACGAAGTCTTAAATAAAATGGGAGTGGACAGAGAACGGATGAATACCATTAAAATAAGGAAACTCACATATCTAGGACACATCATGCGCAATGAAAAATATGCCATACTCCAACTAATCATTCAAGGGAGAAGAGGGCAGGGTAGACGAAGAATACCCTGACTGAAGAACCTACGCCAGTGGTATGGCAAAACGTCCAATGAACTCTTCCGAGCGGCTGCAAACAAAGTCTCGATCGCTATGATGATGGTCAACGTCCGCTGAGCGGATAAGGCACACCAAGAAGAAGAAGACCGGTACTAGAATAGATAGACAAAACAAGTAGAAAAAGCTAAATAATATTATTCGAAAATAGGTTAAATACAAATAAACTCAGAGCTATAATATATATGGAATTAGAAGTAGACCGGAAAATAACAGCTAAGAAATATTAAATGAGTTGCTACATGAAAAGGGGTAGATGGAGACAGACAGAGACTGTGTCTGAAGATAATGAATCTGTTACGAGTAAACTGATTTAATCAGGCACCTGATAATACTCTCACAGCAAAATATGACATGGAAGAAATGAGCACCTGACAAGGCAGTCAGAAAGGTAAGAAAAGAGGAAACAAAAAATAACAGAAATCTTATCACATGCCTGTGAGGAAAAGACGAAACGCTAAATCGGAAGGATAACAATATAGACAGAGCACAACAACAAGCAACGAATGTAGAACTAAAGTGGGAGATATAAGGTAGTAAGGACAACATGTAAAAACAATTTCCGAGGGGTAAAAGCAGATAGATAGCAATAAATAAAGTGGAAAAGAAAAATTAGATTGACATGGAAACGGAAATTGGAAATATAGTGAGCAATATGGGGACAAACACGGAGGAGGAGAGGAGATATTTTTTACAGAAGAAGGAAAATAAAATAATCAGCAAACACTAAAAAATGATGCCGTAGGAATAAAAACACATACGGAAATCCCAAACAGAAACAAGGGATAACGAGAAAGCAAGTAATAAGTGTCTCTAAAACAGAGATAGTTATGAGAAATTATATAAGAGGTAATAAAAGACAAAGCAGAAGATAAGGATCAACAAGGTGGAGAAGGTAAAAGAGACTGTGAGAAATAGAGAAACAGAGAGAAAGCAAGACAGCAGTAGAAGGTTAAAAATAGTTAGAAAATTAATAAAGAAGTTTGATATAGAAGAAAGAAATGAAATAATCTGGGAACGCTAGGAGAAACAATATAAGAAAGATAAAACGTAGTAATAAAAGTATATAAAAAAACTAGAAACCAAACGCAATGGCGAAGAAGAGGGAGTTAATACTTACAAAACAACATAGAAAACGTTTTTTAAGAAGCTTTGTGATATAATAAGAGGTGCAGTGAAAGATAAAGTTCAAAAGTGTGTGAAAACACGGTTAATATGAGATTCTGTTAGTAGAAGTTGGAAAAATCTATTTACTAATCAGGTAACACACTACAGAAAAAAAAAGAAAACATCAGAAGAAGAAGAACATACTAAAGACAAAGCGGAGTGTCTGGAGAAGTTGTACTGAATATTTTCGAAACACTACGAAGAAGACATGAAACCACATTAGAGAGTCAGTAGCAGAGATAATGTAAGAGATAATAATGAAGAAGAAAACTTGAACGAGTTGTTGTTAGAATGTGGGAATACAATATTAAGAAAAGGGTCTGAGCTAAATCTAAAATGGAGGAAAAGGCTCGAAAAATAAATACAGGTGCACCAGAGGGAAAGGAAATTGAACAGCAAAGCGTAAGGAAATGAGATACGAACATTCAGAAATAAAAAAGAAACCAACGGCAAAAAAGCTGGCAAATGTAAAAGAAGAAATATCTGTCAACGGTAATCCAGGGAAAAGGAAAATATATTTTCTGAACAATATCTGGTGAATTAAAAGGAAATAAACATTTACAAATTCAGACTAAAGGTGTATACATATACAAGTACTTGATTTTGATGATACGAGAACCAAATATGCTTACTATACATATTTGTCTATGAAAACACATTGGAGGGCAAGTTATATCAAATCTATTATATTAATTATGCAATTATGACTAGTTAATTATATGAAGTACAAAATTGTATGGTAAACAAGCACGACAGATGCAAACAGTTATCCGATTGAATCCGAACCAGCTAATGCCTTAATCTGCCGAATAAAGAGCAATCAGATTAAGTTATGCTGCAAATGTTGTGGAATATAAACATTGGTAGAGATTCGCATCCCAACCCTTCGGCTAATGCGTCCTGTATGCAGTTCCCGTAGCATCAACAGCAGCACCCTCGGCCGTAGTTCAATCCGGGAGATCCGCCCACGACTGTGACTAATGTGCCCGGTTTATTTAATGCATATATTTAGCCCATATGCCGGAATAAACGCTGTTAAGTGTGAAGTGCAATTTGTTAATGTTGTATTGAGCGCGATATATCGGTTTGTTATTGCGGGGAGGATCCGCTTAAATATACTGCGCTGTACCCTCTTAAACGTTATTGAAATGAGCTTTCGGGACGCAGATGCGGGCTCGTTGGTAACGACTCAACGTTACATATTACCTACCGCATTTGATTCTATTTTACAACATGCCAATAAAGAAGACATTTATAAATGGCAATTACTTTGCTTATTCAATTTGCTAAACACTTTTCCATATAAACAGACTTATTCCTAACGTTGCCCTACACACAGGAAAACAACCCTTATTAGAAGCACAACTCAGCACTGGCTTAGTTAACAATGTTTCCTTCTTCCAAGAGTAGCAACTTGTTAACGAAAAATTTCTAGAACCACACATTAATATAAAACGTTTTCAGAACGTTCCATCACCAAGACCAAATCAGTAACTCTGATAAAGGATATAAATATTACAAAATACAACTTGCCTGTTTAACAGAGATTCTTTCAACGACAGTGTTAGAATTTAAACACTTATCCACGAGCTATAATTCCGTAACGAAGAATTACTAGAACCACACATGAACATGGAACGTTTTTTGAACGTTTCGTTCTTAAGAAGATATCACTAGTTGTTATAACTCAACACTTAATTACTACTTAACGTAATTTCTTTCTAAAGTAATGTTAAAATTCAAACTTTCTGAAAAATGTCTAGCTTCAGGTGTAAATAAGATTTTTTGTAATGTTTATCTTTATGTAGTGTCAAATCAGCAACGTTTTTGAACGATAATACGTTTTTACAGAAATACAATTTAGTGCTTGTTCAGTGAGTCAACAGCGATTCCTTCAATATTATTATCTAATGTTAAACTCTTCCAGAAGCTGTAACTCCGTAATTTCAGGGCACACACCCAAATAGAAAATGTTATTGTTATTAATATTATAGAAACAACGGCTGAGACATAATTATAACTCAGTACATCCTGATTTAACAAATTTTGCTTCATCTAAAGTAGTGAGAAAATTCAAATTTTCCCAAGAGCTGTAACTTCGTGACGATGGTTTTCTAAACCCTTGCGTAAATATGAAATGTTGCTGCAGTGTTTCATCCCCAGAAACGAATCATCAATGTTTTTAAACGATAAAACGTTTACTGCAGAATTAAAACTTAGTTCTTGTTTAATGTTGCTAAAATATAAATTCTTCCAATAACCGCAAATATAAAATGTATTTGGAATGTTGCATATACGGGATAAGTAACTAATTTTTATAAACGATAAAATGGTTGTTACATAGTTATAACTTAGACTTGTGTATGTACCAAGTTTCCTTAAATAATATTGTGAAATATACCATCTTCCAGAATCTATTACTCTTCAATTTCTGAATTCACTCGTACATATAAAATATTTTTAGGGTGTTTCATCCCCAGGAATAAGTAAATCAAAAATTCTCAAACGAAAATTTAAACGACTCGTACAACTGTTCCAGGATCTGTACCTCCGTAGCAAAGAATTTCTATGGGCGAATGTGAAATATTATTGCAAAAATTTCGTACCCAGTAACACAAATATGCACAGAAATTTAACGATTATTCCATAATTATAATCCAGTACTTTCTTAGTTAACAAAATTTGCGTGATAAAATTGAAACTGTTTCACAATCTGCAACCCCGTAACAAATAATTTCTAGACCTACGCGTGAATATGAAAGGTTTTTGGAATGTTTTATCCCCATTAATACAAAATTTCTCAGAAATAAATAATTATTTTATAATTGCAACTCGGTACTTTCTTACTTAACAAAGTTGCGGTCAATAATACTGCTCTTCTGGACCTGTAACTCTGTAACAAAGAATTGCAAGACCTACGCGTGAATATGAAATGTTCTTGGAATGTTTGATCCCCAGCAATACAAATTTTTACCGAAATTGAAATAATTATTCCTTAATTACAACTCAGGAATTTCTAAGTTAACAAAGTTGCTGTCACCAATAATAGTCATATTTGAACTAATCCTAGATCTATAACTCTATAACAAAGAATTTCTATATTACGCGTGAATCTGAAAGGTTTTTGGAATATTTCATAGCCAGTAAAACAAATTTCCACAGTTAATAAAACATTTATTCTATAAATTGCAACTCAGTACTTTATCAGTTAACAAATTTGCTGTTACTAATAGTGGTGATATTTGAATTCTTCCAGGATCTTGTAACTCCGTAGCAAAGAATTTCTATACCTACGCGTGAATATGAATCCTTTTTGGTATATTTCATAGTCAGTAATACAAATGTTCACAGTAAATAAACCAATTATTCCATAATTGCTATTCAGTACTTTCTCAGTTAACTGTCACTAATAGTGGTGATATTTTACCCTTCCAGGATCTGTAACTCCGTAAAAAATAATTTCTATACCCACGCGTGACTATAAAACATTTTTGGTATATTTCGTAGCCATTAATACAAATTTATCAGAGGAAATGAAACAATTATTCCATACTACAACTCATTACTTTTTTAGTTAATAAAGTTGCTGTCACTAATAGTGGTGATATTTGAACTATTCTAAGATCTGCAACTCCGTAACAAAGAATTTCTAGATCTACGCGCGAGTATTAAATGTTTTTAGAATGTTTTATCTCCAGTAATACACATTTTCGCAGAAAATAGGACAATTATTTCATAATTACAATTCACTACTTTCGTAGTTAACAAAGTTAGTGTCAGTTAGTGATATTTAAAGTCTTCCAGGATCTGTAACTTCGCAAGAAATAATTGTTATACCTACGCGTGAGTATGAAATGTTTTTAATGTTTGATCTCCAGTGATACACATTTTCGCAGAAAATTAGACAATATTATTTCATAGTTACAACTCATTACTTTCTTAGTTAACAAAGTTACTGTCACTACTATTAGTGATATTTAAATTCTTCCGGGATCTGTAACTCCGTAACAAAGAACTTCTATACCTACGCGTCAGGATGAAATGTTTTTGGAATGTTTTATCTCCAGTAATACACATTTTCCAGGAAATTAGACAATTATTTCATAATTACAACTCACTACTTTTTTACTTAACAAAGTTACTGTCACTAATATTGGTGATATTTAAACTCTTCCAGGATCTGTAATTCCCTAACAAAGAATTTCTATACCTACGCGTGAATATGAAACATTTTTGTTATAATTCGCAGCCAGTAATACAAATTTTCAGATGAAATGAATCAATTATTGCATAATTACAACTCAGTACTTTCTCAGTTAACAAATTTGTTCTCACTAATAGTGGTGATATTTAACTATGCCAAGATCTGCAATTCCGTAACATAGAATTTCTAGATCTAGACGTAAGTGTGAAACGTTTTTGCAATATATCATAGCCAGCAATACAAATTTTCACAGTAAATAGAACAATTATTCCATAATTGCAACTCAGTATTTTCTCAGTTAACAAACTAGCTGTCGCTAATAGTTATGATATTTGAACTATTCCAAGATCTGTAACTCTGTAACAAAGAATTTCTATACCTACGCGTGAATATGAAACATTTTTGGTATATTTCGTAGCCAATAATATCTACCAATTTTCAGAGAAAATGAAACAACTATTCCATTATTACAGCTCATTATTTTTTTATTTAATAAACTTGCTGTCACGAATAGTGGTGATATCTGAACTATTCCAAGATCTGTAACTCCGTAACAAAGACTTTCTAGACCTACGCGTGAGTATGAAATCTTTTTGGTATGTTTTTTCCCCAGTCATATGAATTGTGGCAGAAAGCAAGACCATTATTTCATAATTACAGCTCACTGCTTTCTTAGTTACCAAAGCTATTGTCACTAATATTGGTCATATCTAAACTCTTCCAGGATCTGTAACTCCGTAGCAAAGAATTTCTATAACTACGCGTGAATATGAAACATTTTTGTTTTATTTCGCAGCCAGTAATACAAATTTTCAGACGAAATGAAACAGTTATTGCATAATTACAACTCAGTATCTTCTCAGTTAACAAAGTCGCTGTCACTAATAGTGGTGATATTTGAACTATTCCAAGATCTGTAACTCCGTAACAAAGAATTTCTACACCTACGCGTGAGTATGAAATGTTCTGGAAGCTTTATCTCCAGTAATACAAATTTTCGGGGAAAATAAGACAATTATTTCAAAATTACAACTCACTACTTTCTTAATTAACCGTCACTAATAGTGATGATATTTGAACTTTTCTAGGATCTATAACTTCATAGCCAAGGATTTATAGATCTACGAGTGAATTTAAAATATTATTGAAATATTTTATATGCAGGAATATATACCTAACTCCTTTTTGTAACCAATAAACGGTCAGTACATAATAATAAAGGAGTACTTGCTTAGTTTACAAAGTTTCCTTTAAAAATAGTCCATAGGAAAACAATTCTAGATCCACACCTGAATATAAAGTGTTTTATACCCAATAATAAATCAGCCAGCATCATATAGGATAACAAGGCTACTTTTTATTTGATGTATTTAAATTGTAATTATATAAAAAGTATGAACCAATTCCTGCCATCCTTGTAAGATAAAGAGATATTTATAATTCACTCCTGTACACACTATTTACTAATTACCAATTAACAGCTACAACTAACTTTTGAAGGTGTTTGGGTTGCCTATACAGTTGTTGTTAAAGAACTACACAATTGTCTTAAGCTGCTTGCTGTTATAAACCTGGTGTTTGACATATTTTAAGTTTTTCGTACCAAATAAGTGCATTATTTCCAAAAATTCTAAAAACAAACCGCCCAAGAGTCGTAAAATGAAATTTTGATAAAACGAGGACGATAATACGTGCGGATGAGTTAACTCACTTGTAATTATATTCAGATGGTAATTTATTCCTGCTAAATTCCCCTTAAAAGTTATTATAGAATTCTGTTAACATCTGGCAAAATGAAATTTTGTTAATAACTATGGGATGCTTAATTTAATTACAGAATTATTTAGATTGTATATATCAAATAATTAAATAAATCCTACTAATGTCCTTAAAAACAAAATCTAGTAACAATAAGTAATGAAATATATTATATAACATTTTTTTCATACCAAACTACCGCATTTTATTGAATGTTAACATTTTTAAATACTGAATCTTGATTTAGTTGGGACAACGCATATAATTTTATTTTAATAAATATGCAATCTATAACTAAATTATTCAATAGTTCAGAGAGTATTTCTTAAAATGCTAAACTTCGATGTTAGTAGACACAAAATTAAGAAGTTGTTACGCAAGTTAGGCAAGCTCTTTTAATTAATGGCCACATTTAGAAAATGCTTTGTAATGCTTTAAGCCAAACTGTCTAGTAACATTTTAAATGAAATGCAAATTGCATACTTTATTTTAAGTAGTACAAGTTGTCGCAACTGTTAAAAATGTTTGAAGTTTTTAATTTGGCCGTAACTCAAAATTGGTTGGGCTGTAAGAAATATTAGGTAATATGTAATGCTAATGATTAGGTAAGGTAGGCTAAGTTATACAATTATAAGAAAATATGTTTATAAAGTGCCTCTGCAGGAATTTGCTTATATTTAAGTCCAATGAAGATAAGGAAAATCGGCAAACTGTGTCGAATTAGTTCTAATTAAAGCTAAATTAGATTGCACATAGTTCAAACTATTTATAATTGTCTGCTATCAACTCGTTTTGAATTAATACCAATTATCATAATTAATATAATTTTTACATTACTAAGCAATTACTTAAAGACAGGTACTAAGTATTGTAGCAAACCTAAGTGCTGAATAAGCAATAGAATACATTGCAATACAATGACAAATTCAAGTGACACTTACGGGCATTATGTAGAAATAAAGATAGTATAACAAACTATCTATCAGTTTTCAAAATAGACCCAAACAGTTACAGTAAATTAACAAAAATTACTTTAATTGCTGCAGATTCTATTTATTACAAGAAACCGTTAAATATTGCAGGATGGGATTATGAAAATCCAACTTAATTTTCTAATTTCGAAGATATATTAAGAATTAGCAAGAAATTCACTAAGATAATCAATAGATTAGAGTTACTACATAAACCTGGTACTTAGAACTCCGGAATATCATTCCAAAATAGGAATTGGAATTGGTTGAACTTGCAATTTTTAAGTATGTAGAATTAAATTAGTTCAAAATAATACAGAATCAATTAGTTAGAAACAATGAAGTACATGCGGAAAATTGCTTAGAAATTTAAAAATTACTAGAAAATGTGTATCTACAATCTATTAACATCATAAGAAACTAATCCCCAAGCCTCTAAAA
>JABXWE010048275.1:0-11287 GCA_014611495.1 Limonius californicus
AATGTAAAGATTTTCAATCAAGGTAGTTTAATTAAATTTCTTTATGGTGGGCAACAACTTGCCATTAGGAAAACAATTCACGTGCTCCGTTGGTGTGAACATGGCAAGTTAATATCCGGAGACAGCTATCAGGGCCAGGACATGTGGTCATTTGCAGAGTTTATTATGCCTGAAAGTGCAGACGCTGTAGTAGTGCAGTAGGAGATCAAATTCAGAGATGTAATAGAGTGTCATAAGTATGTAATTAATGAGGGTCTGCGTGTACTCGTGCAGTGTAGGCAGCAGGTATTGCTGTCAGTGCAGGTCAGGTTGAGGTGGCGTCACCTACCCTGATTAATGAACTTCACTTCGTGTTAAACACGCCGGGTTTTGTTGCTTAAACACCTTACAACAACTGTGACAGGAAGGTATCTTATGGCCCGACAGTTGACACTTCCACACAGGGCCATTAGTTTTCCTTGCTCTGCTCTTTGCTAACACTTTCTGCTTACCAAGTCGGGTCTACAACTGCGACCCTGCCCACATGTTAACTTTGTATCCGCCGTATATCTTTGATTTTACTTTCATGTAACACCTAGTGCCTTTCGAAAACGCTTGATATATAGGATATTTTTTAGAAAAGTAATTTCAGCATGTATTTGAAAAGGACAAACACTTACTGCGACATCGAACTGGCTTCGGTATGTACAGAAAAATTCGGCCAAACTTGCACAAGTCAAGAAATGTCATGATTACGTTTTATAAATATAACTCCGGGTTTAATTGAAAATCATAAATATTCTTTTAAAATATATGGCCATTTGGAAATGCTTTATTTACTGTTCCATGTAGTGTAACCTTGCCCCGGTTGACATCCTAAAAATTTTTCCATTGTATCCTGGCGTTGAAACCACCTATTTGTTTTTTTTTTCAATTATTCCATAGTACAAGAATTGTTGCTGTTGTAAATCGAAACTGCTTTGAATTGATTGTTGTGTCAAATGGACGGTTCACAGTCGTATACAAAATTCTAGTTAATTTGTCAAACACTCCTACCTTTTTGTATTCCTGATAGTTGCTCCCCGTGGTAAAAATGAGTTTTGCGTTAATTACTAATATACATACAAGAACATTTTCAAACAAAATTCAGATTATTTAGTTTACAGTAAATGATTTTATGATTACTCGTCGTCAAAAATATGTGTCTATTGTGTATTGTTTCAATGGGCGAGATCTAGGACGCAGTTTCCCAAGCATCCTTATACACTTGAGCCATATATGGCTAATTTTACACCCTAACTATGAATTATTACTATCTGAAGTGTAGTTCGAATACCAGTAGTACACGGGACCTACGGTTTAATTCCTGTCCGACAAAAATCGCAGTTTCAGATTTTTTCCCGATAGAAAAATCTCACTGATCTCGGTCACGTTCGAACCCGCACCGAATTACACTTACAATCAGATCATCTGTTACCGTGTAGGCTGTGGCAAGTGAAAAACTTTAATAATTCACGTAAAAAACTAACTGTTAGTTTTTGAAAAAGAAAATGAAATCACAAAAACACGAGTGATAGCAACAGTATTTGTCATGTATTATAGTTGGATCAAACTTTTAATAGCAAATGTTAAGCTGTTGACTTAAAGATAAGCTGCAAGTGTTCGGGTCGTTGCAGATAGGCGATCAACAACGTATTCAGGAAGATTTGTGAATGGATAAATAAATATGTTATACAACCAGAAATGCTTAAACTAATACTTTATTTTTAAATTACATAATATACACTTTTAACACGATGTAACAGGACGCCAGGGGTGGCTTAGTTTTGACTTCTGCTTCTACCTAATTAAACTAATTTAGCCTGCCCGAGCGGTAAGGAGGCTGCTAACCATCAGAACACCTTGGAGTTATATTGGAAGTAATGACTTACCTTGAGCTTGTTGTGGTCGCCCCAAAGGTAGATGCAACACTTTGTCTACATAAAACTATTGACTCTTTAACGGCGCAGTTAAAACGAATAAAACACTAAGGGAGTAAGTCTTAAGTTAATTTTATTATAATGATGATATAAAGATGAACAAACAAATGAAATTATTTTACTTGACAGAAAATGAAATGGTGACTTACAACTTATAAAAAGAACTGGGAATTACTTGGTCGCGGAAATAACTAAAGACCCGGTTCCTTACTGAATTTAGAATTTGGGTGTTTTATGAATCAAAACTAGTTCAAGACTATCTAAACTAATCTTTCTTCCTTACCAAGTCAGATTTTTGGAGGCGGGAGCTTTTCTCAAACTCAGGCCCTTAGGTAAATATTGTACCAATGGAGCTCTGTTCTAAATGGTCTTGTTGCCCACCATTGGTACGCTTTGTTGCCCTTTGTTTATAGACCCCTGACTGTGTAGGGCCAAGCACTTAGCTTTTAAATATATTTGTTGGTATTCGACGTTTATTACTAATTCCTCCAAGTTCTGACAAACTGTTTGGCTAGTTATAAGTTTTTCATAGTCAGCCTGGAACTGTGTAATTTAAATGACCTGCCAAAAGGTAATGTAAGTTTATGATCGGCTAGTTCTTCCCAGTTCTCGAGTGGCAACAAAACAAATGCACATGTTAATTGTGCCCCTTTTTAGCAGCTACAAATAGCTATAAATTCAGAAATTTCCAAACTACAATAAATCTTAAAACATACTACAATAAATCTTAAAACATTTAGGGAGGAAGGTAATGGCTTTTCTGAATTTCGGGTTTAGTGGCCGACAATTTTTAACAATGCCCCGCGTAGATCTCTTGAACCTAATTCAGCTAAATTACTATAAATTTGGAAAAGGTGGAAAAGTATACAATTGTGCCATAAGGACCCCAATATGAGTTTAATAATTTGTACTCCTAAAACTCTGAAAACCGAGGGGTTGGGTTTCCGGACAGTTATTAAAATGCTCAATTTTGAAAGATTTATGAATCCTAGAATATCTGTTTTTCTATTGTCTGATTTCTAAATGGAACTGTGTTCTTTGCAGCTCCGTTGTTTTCTTGTTAGGCGTAACTGTCGAACACTAAACTAGAATTGTACAAACCGTCATAAAACAAATTTGTAATAACAATTTGTTACAACGATTTTCTAATATTATTAGCCGCAAATCTACATTTTATTTTATTTGTTTAATTTACTCAGACTCGATGTCACTGAAGAAGATGAATCA
Source organism: Limonius californicus (assembly GCA_014611495.1). Lineage (NCBI taxonomy): Eukaryota > Metazoa > Arthropoda > Insecta > Coleoptera > Elateridae > Limonius > Limonius californicus. Next base: position 3,186 of record JABXWE010048275.1, read on the forward strand.
GCTCCTAAATTAATTATTAAAGGTTTGATTTCTTATTTTGGAGCATACTTCTATTCAACCTTATTTATTCGTCCCGTAACCGTACAATGCGATCACTTTCCATTATGTATTACCGTTTATTTATAACTTTATATTTATATCCCATATCTGTTATGTTTCTGGACTTATATACGGCCCTGACTACAGACCAAGGAGCACCAACGCAATTGTCCAGGGATTGCATGCTACCTGCTGACTAGTAATCGTATTCGGGTCAGGATTTAAACGTTTGCTCCTAAAAGTTTGACCCTACTTTACTTACTTACATTATTATGTAATGCAATATTTGTAATTTAATCATTCAATTATTTAGATTCAAATGATACGGAAACAAAGTGTTATAGAACAACCATACAGCCATACATAACTTACATATTTATAGAAAATCTTTAGGCCATTTATGTCATTATACAAAGCTGTTTCTACAATTCTATAACTCAATAAGCAAATATATATTTCGAAAGCTAGACCTTAACGTTTAAATTACGTATATTTTTTAGAACCCGAAAGATTTTCCGTGGCAGTAAATGTAAATAACTGATAGAAGAAAACTGGAACTAATACCGAAAATATTATTTATTATAAATGTTTGCTTTTAGAAACACTCTACAGAAAAGTTATTGAACGTTAACACCCAAATTGTTTATCCCGTCAGCACTTTGAAATCAGTATCATGCTTACTAAAGCTATACCCTACAACGAAAGTGGGACCTGAAAAAAAAATATACGTATTCAACATAGCTAAAAATTTAGAAATTTACCAATTTGCATATCTTAACCCCAAAAGGGTATAAATTTGTTAAAATAGTAAAATATTTCAAGGAAGAAATCAAATCTTTATAAAAATATTTGCTTTTGATCCCAAAATGGTAGATGTCCGTAGAAACTTAAAACTCTATGAATAAGATTACCATACGCATGAAACTTAAAAAAAATTATAGCTTGTAAAGACATGTAACTGCAGAATGTTGCAATCCAAAGTTCAAATCGTGTTAATTTTTCTAAATCTTAAAAATTAGTTTATTCATCATTGCTAAGGGGAACTAAACTGACCTAGCAATCAAAAATTAAAAGTAACTTTTTTCGTCGACAAACCATTATATTTTCCGCGCTGTTCTTTCTACGGTTACATTGAACACTGAAAAGCCGCCTGCATCCAATGTAAAAGACGGTATGTATAATATACGATAAAATAGGAAAAAATAGAAAGAAAATTACATAGATACATTTTGGCATAGGGGTTGTGTGCATGATGTTCTTAGAGGATGGTATTTTGTAATAAAGCCAAACAATTTTATTAATTAAATTATAATTCATCATCATTAAGAACCTTTTCATCCTGCCGTAGGGCAACGGCCTCTTTTTTGTCACGTGTTTCTCCTCAGCGCTAAAGTATAAACATACAGCTTAGCGTCGAATCCGAACGAAGTATTTATCCCACAGTTGAAAGATGGATAGGTAAACTATGTGTGGTGGGTTGCAGATAATATTTTTATAAATCTGCATACTAATGCTAGGTTTCGAACCCAAACCAGAATCGACGTTTTGGTCAGAAAGCGAGCGCTCTACGAACTGAGCTACCACCACGTTTAAATTATAACTAATTCCACATAAATCATAAATTTAGATTGAGCTTGCCGCATTTTTGCGCATTTTAGCATCTTTTTATTTTTAACAGTTCCTTATAAGTTTTTCTCCTTATTTCAATTTTGAGTATGTTGTCTACTATTTAAAAAAAAACTGATGTTTAAAGGTCGCCTATTAAAGTAGTTACGGCGACAAGAGAAAACACTTATTTTAGCTTTTTTTAGGCCACTTTAGTAGCCCCTAATACAGCGATACCTACTATGAGTGTCAAAAAACGAAGAAGAAAAATAGGTTTGTAGAACAACGATATATTTTAAAATATGTACCTATATTATCAAAACCGAAACAGTTCTACATCAGTCAAAACTTGAATGAATAGTATATTTTTACGCGATTATGAGTCTTCACAAAGTAGCAAAAGAAAAGTGGAAGTGGAAAAAAAATCACAGGGTGTTACATAAATATTGGAATTTGATTGTTGTCAAGTCCTAATTTTGTATACCTATCTACGAAACCTAAAAATCAATTTGCTCGTGATTGTAATAGTTGTAAGTAAAGAGATAGGGGGGAGCGGGAGATTTAAGACTAAATCAAACTGTGCTACACAAAAACATTTCCTAAAATGTACAGTTTTTCAAATGTTAAACCCCTAAAATATTCATGAAGGACTAAAACATATGACTGGGTATCTAGTTGTATAAAGAAGGTTGTCGATCTTTTGAAAATAGTTTTTGCAATGATGAAAATTTTGGTTATAGCTATTACTCTAAAATATATTATATAGGTATTTCCGAAACCAAAATTTTGGGGTTTATAAAATTATCATTTAAGTTTTAGCAGCCCTTTATTAAAATTTGCTGCCCTATTGATGCAATTCTACATCTGGAACACTACATACGGAGTGTATTTAAAATATTCAATATAACATAATCTACAATAAAAATATTTTGTTTCCTCCTAAATAGAAAGGTGATTTTGAATATTAAAATCATGAAAATATCAAAAAATAGTTGACACTTCAGATACCATTGGCATACTATTTCATTTGGTTAAAAATTAGAAAATCTAAAAGAAGTCCGCCTCTACAACTGCCGTTATATTCAAATAGAAAACTGCTAGCAATGAAAATATATCAAGGAAGAGTTGAATTTCAAATTTCCTTCCTCTGAAAGTGCTACTCGAATGTCGAGTTTCCCGAAAACATATTCTTATAGAATCTAGATCTCCAAGGCATACTAGATTTAACAATTTTATTGTGTTTACTCATACAAAAACTGGAAAATCCGTTTTCCAATTATCTTCAAGTACCCCCTCTTTACACAGGGGATGCAGTAGCTTGACGTTATGGTCCTTGCTGCAGGATCGATTTCACTTTCCAATATCCTTAAGCGGAATCCTCCGGGGTCTCGAATTTGTTCGATCTTTTGATTGCCGCTGCCTGTTTGTGTGCGAAGTTTCACGTTGCATGAGCGTAATGCCGCGCGAAGGGAAAATCCTAGATCCCGACTATTCCCATATGCAGAAATATTATAATTTGGCTGATTGGGCCCCTAAATATCCAATGACCGGTAGCGGGCGGTTCTTTACCAGGAACGGATGTTTCGTTGGGTTGCGAGTTCTGACCCGCTTTTGATATTGACCTGTTGGCACTGCGAGGCGGAGCCCTAGTTGCCTTGCGGCACCAAGCAACCAAGTCCTTGCAGTTTTCACTTGGTCGTTAGAGGAGCTTGTTATGTAAACAGCGAGTTTGCTCGAAATCGAGTTTTAGTCGGCACGAAAGTACCGATAGGTGCATTTTCAAATTAAATTGGGGCACTGAAAGGAATATTTTAGCCTTTTTTATCCAACATCTAAGATGTGTCCTTCTTGCCGTAGAAAGTACCTACCACGATATTCACTTAAACAATAAAAAAATTGTACTTTTGAACAAATTTAACATATCACATACAACCAACCATTAATGGTATTTAATAATCAGTTTAATCAATTAAAATAATGAAATTTTGTGTACCTACAGAGGCAAATTGCATGGCCGTGAAGTTCTTGAATAGATTTTAACAGTTTAACAGGTATTATACACAAATCTCAGGCATTCTCAAACTTGTTCGTATAAGATATTACTCAAATGTGGGAATTACCTTTCTTCCGTTGTATTAATATAGATTAAATGGATAATACAAATACCGTGTGAGGAAAAATTAAGATTGGTTAGATGGAAAATTTAATGTTTTAAAACCTGTTTGGTGAATTACCAGAACTGTATTTTCTTTTGATTTAATAAACAGTCAAATCAACACTGTATACACATTCGATTTATAGCGACAATATTATGTATATCGGAGTATCGCACTGCCTATACGTTTTTAAATCATTAAGAAATCATGACAGCTTAAGACGTACTATATTAATACAGAAAATTTAATTAGGGGATTCTCATACTTCGTCGCATAATAAATTTATTATGCATGGGATTTCCCCCAGCCCTTCATTGTATGATATAGGTAATATAGACACATGCAGTTTCAGAAGAAAAAGTAAGATTCAATAAAAAAATTGATGTAGATCAATAATCGAACGTGAAAACTTATCGATCTTTTCGTGTGTTACAATACTGTTTTACAGTACTATTTTGTAACATTTAAATTCGGGGATTCTCTTAGTCTTTCTCTCTTGCTTTACAATTTAATGTTGTCATAACCACGCAATACATACCTATTGACTTTTGACTAAAATACGAAAAATCTAGAATAACTTCAACAATTTAATTTCAATAAAAAATTTGTTTTGGGATTATAAAGAATAAAATAGAAACTGGATCTTAGCTCTTATATAAAATTTTGTGCGTTTTCATATAATATTAATGCAAGAAGAAGGTTTATGTAAACTTAAACTTCTTAATAGCAAACTAATATAGTTTTTCAGAAAGATATTCGCAAAGCTAGGTAAATAACAAAGAGGATATTCCATAAACTTTTCTGTTCTTTCGTTAAATTTTAGAGTATTAGTAGGGCAAAAGATTTTTAAAAGAAATAAATATATAAGTAGCACGTTGAATTTTATATAAATGAGAAATGCGGAGACTCCCAGTACTTTAATATATAATTATTTAAATAAATATAAAATGAAAAGTAGTAATTCTTTGAACTTTTTGGGTTATGCATCGACTTACATGGGAGAGTTACGTGAATCAAATTTTTAAACAGTCAGTAGCCTAGAAACGAAGGCGTAGAATATCACAACTTATAATGATAATAATGGCATAGATAAGAAACCTCACATGAGAATAAACTTGGTAAATATTAACAGAATCCAAGTGTTTTAAATTTAATAAACTTTTAATGTAGAGATTCTCCGAACAGCTGTATTTAAAAGATAATTGTAATGTAAGCATAACAATCAAACACGAGCTTCGGACTCGAGCAAGCGTTTTGTGTGTAATTGATATACACGTATAGATTATTCTACTTTGTAGTTCATGCTCATTTAGTACCGGAGTTCCGTATATGCATTGTTTTTAATAATATCCCTAAGAGAAAAGTCTGACGGAATGATACCGCAACTTCTTGGTGATCACAGATGCACTGCTCCTCTGCCCGTCCAATTTCCTCCACATACATTATTTAAGTAATTCTCAACAAACCACTTCACTATTGTTTAAGAATTTTACTCCATCACTAAGCAACATACAGTTTAGAAAAGTTAAATGAACAGAAATTGAAAATAAATGTCAGGTATTGATATTTAATAAAAAAAACATATGTGGACACTCTTTAACTATCGTTTTATAAATAGAACACCAGTATAGACAAAAAAGTCATGTTATATCAGTATGTATGAAATAAAATAGAGAAGCCCAAAGTGTAAAATGTATATACGAAAACAGGAGACCTTCTAGAACATTAAAAAAATTACATTCACCGATTCTCCGACCTCTTGATATTATAGTAATCATATGCTCATACACAGGAGACCCATTTGAGTCAAAAATTTTCAAGGTGAAAATAATCTTAGGCTCATGAATTGTTTTTTAATAAAAATTAAGTTTTTGATTTCCAGAACAGGATCATTAAGTTTAAGAAATAGTCAAACGTAGATATATTCCTAATTTTATTTTTACATAAAACATGCTTCTGCACTTCCTAAATGTTAGGAACAAAAGAACTTAACATGTTGATGTAAGCAATAAATTAAATTAGGGGATGTCTAAAAGTTCGAGATTTAATTTAGTAGAAAATCAAACCTACGAATGTATTCCTTTTGTAGTATATTGTTGGTTACGTGGGTTATGTGGGTTTAATCTGCCTAAATGCTAATCTAAATCTAAATATATCTGCGTGTTGTAATCTTTCTCTGTATTCAAAAGATGGCTACCACTTAGTTGAATTGATCATGATTCTCTAGTATTAGAAACAATTGCAGTCAGCCCTGTCCAATTACGAATGGTGTGGAGCCATGATAGTCGTTTCTTTGTACTGTTTTTCTTCTTTGTGACGTTCCTTTAATAATAGTTTATAGCAGGAATAGGCAGCGTTTCTAGTTTTGATGACGATATTTTGTTTTTACTCACTCCCCATTTTTCTTTCAGTCCCTTGTTGTTCATTCTTGCCACCCATAGACCTCTTAACATTTGCTTGTAGATCTACATTTAAAACTGTTCGATCTTTATTCCCTATAGCTGCTTTCCGTGTTCAAGTCTCCGTACAGTGCAATTCTGTTGACCAGAGGTAACAGGAAGCATACTTTATTCTTAGGGAGTGTTTTGTGTGGTTATTACATATGAGTGATTTACACTTCCATGTCACTTCTGTTCTAGGTTTAATGTCTTTACTTGGGTATAGGTTGGAATGTATCCAGTAAATTTCTAAATCTCGTCACTTATTCAATGGCTGTTTTAAATTTCGGCAAGTTTGAATTGTATATACAGGGTGTATCAGAAATAAGTACAAATATTAAATCCGATGGTAGATTACAATATATTCAAACTAGAAAAAACATTTCATCAATGGGACTCTTAAGATATGAGAATATAATAATTGAAAATTTGACCCAAAATTGTTTGAGTACCGCAGGATAATAACAAAAATTTGAGTTCAAAGACATGGTATGCAAAGGAGAGTAAGATAGAAGTGCAAAAAAATTTCTTATCATCTGCCATCAACTAATAGGTAGGTCAGTAATTTCTATTCAGTCAGTTGTTGTTATCACAAGCCAGACAAATTTTTACGTATTTGCCACTTTGGATTTACTTTACAATTACCAGTTCTCAAACAAAATTTCATTTTATTTTGTAATTCAAAAAAATTAACTTAATGATTTTTGAAAAATGAATAGTACCATTAATTTCTACTTGAGCCAATCTATTACTGGTGTTAATATTTGTACCTATTTCTGAGTCACCCTGTGTGTATATATATATATATATATATATATGTACATAAGATCGCAAGATTGACCACCTATTTTACGTGTAGGCTGCTGATTGACTACCAACTGGAACATTGACTACTTAGAGCATGAAGATTGACGACTTGTGCTGCGGATTATTTACGAACTACATCGTGATTTCTGAGCCACCGCATTTTCGACCAGTAGATGGCAATTCTTTACCATTTATGAACAAAAACGAAATTGTGTGATAATTTGGTGGTTGGGTTGCCTACAAATGGTACTAATAACGTTGCTTTGATTAATTAAGAAGTTTAAACTTAGCCATCTTTAGCGATAAACTAACCATTAAATGAAATTGCTAATTCAGGTGTCTTAATCAAAACTAAAGCCAACCTTGTTGCTTATCAACCCTTAAATCCTTGAAAAGTATAAAAAGTAAAACGGTGCAAAAACTTTTTTAATGCATAAAACTGTATTAATACTACCCTTAAATAATCATGAACCCCCAAACACTACTTCAAATGCAGCAACACATTTGTAATATTCTACGCCCTATGACACAAAACTAAATCAAAACTACCCCTAAGTAAGCACTAACCTCCAGATGCTACTTTAAATGTATAAAAAATGATAAATTTGTAGTATTGTGAATGTTAATAACATATGGCATGCAACTATATTAAAACTACCCCTAAGTAGACCCCAACCCCCAGATATAACTTCAAATGTATAAAAAATGATAAATTTGTAGTATTGTGAATTTTAATAACATAAGGAATAAAACTATATTAAAACTACCCCTAAGTAGACTCCAACCCCCACATACAACCTTAAATGTACAAAAACGATAAATTTTAGGTATTGTCAATTTTAATAATATTTGGCATAAAAATATATTAAAACTACCCCTAAGTAGACCCCAACCCCAGATATACCTTTAAATGTATAAAAAAATTAAATTTGTAGTATTGTCAATTTTAATAACGTTTGGCATAACACTGTATTAAAACTACCCCTAAGTAGACAACAACCCCCAGATCTAACTTTAAATGTATAAAAAATGATAAATTTGTAGTATTGTCAATTTT
>JABXWE010048276.1:0-17402 GCA_014611495.1 Limonius californicus
CGTGTGACTTGGGAGGTTTGCAGCCTTGAACGGGGGAGACAAGGGCCGCCAATGACACAATTTATAGCCATTATGCCAGACCTTTCGTAAATTTAAAAATTCCAGAAACTGACATGCAAACGTTGGGACCCATGCCGCCAACAATTTCCACTTCCTTTTTTTTCTTTACTTCTGATGTTCCATGGATGTGGATGTTATATTTTGATTCTTCTAGGATTTCATGTTCATTTCCAGTGAGGATGTACGTTTCATGCACCAAATCACATCTTATTTCTCGCCTGTTAAACCTTCTGTGCCCGAAGCTCAATAATAGTCTTTAAATCGTCGATAGGTGATTAGCCCAATGAGAAAGACTCCGTTACTTTTGGACCACTGGTACCAGAATATATCCCCCAATGCTGGATCGCCAGAGCCTCGTCAGTTTTCTAGGGTGACCTAAAGTGATGACCACATTTACAAGTGAAGTTGGCATTTGAGTCCATAAGATGTACGTGAATCCCTTACAGCCCATATGATTAATGAAGACAATTAGTTACATACATTATTTTCCAATAGATTTGTGCTTGCCTTGGGTTCACGAGACTGTGAGTTTGCACTTGCTGTAAATAAGAAACATTCCTTAGAAATAAAAGTCCCACACAAGAAAACGGCGCTTCCCAATAATGGGAACAAACTTTGTCCATTGTATCAAAATTGGAAAGCATATAACTTTTTATATACAGACCGAAAATGGTAAGGGTATAGTTAAAAAGAGCCCGAGTGTTACCAGGGCCCCTTAAACCATTCCTGGGTGTCAGGAAGGAAGAGTCCATATTCCAAGTACAATGTTAAAACTTCCCACTTTTAATTTATCATTAGGTACCTCAACTAAAAGAAAAAATCAGAGGAACTCATATTGATATAGAAATAAAGCTTTATCTGTAAATAACTAAAAGGATTATTTAAAAATCTCAGTAGTGTTCTTAGAAGTATATTGTTAGGAAAAAGCTTCACAGTAGCCTCCACAGGGGTAACGACAGGACAAAAGACAACCTTTTTCGTAAAAGACCTAAAACACAGAATATTATCCACGGGTAAATCACTGCAACGTTTCGGTGTATTCACTACGGCTAACTCCTCTGCGAAACGGGTGTGGGTGAATCGACATCAAAATTCTAGAAAGGGCGCCGAGATCCTTCACCAATCGTCGTGCAGAGAATGTCATGACCTACCTTAAGGGATCCAACTAAGGGTAAACTCTTACCACGAAGAATAAAACGTATGGGTTTCAACATATAAACAAGAACACAATAAAACACAAGAGCGTAACAAAATAGAAATTTTCATGGACAACTGTATAATTAATAATAAATCAACAGTAAATCTAATAATAATAAGGTTAAATCAAACTTTGTACTCCCTGTACATAAACCATCCTAAATATAAACAGTTAAGTTACAATATAGTCGTACACTCGGTATACGAGCGCCCCTACATTTCTAAGGTGAAGACCAAGTTATCACTAATTATTCATAAAGTAAATACTGTCCTGTATGACAAATAGTACGTAGCAATAAAAAACCAAATGCTAAATTCAATATCTGACCCAACCGAATGAATTCTTCAAAATTCTGGGAAAATACAAAATGCTGAAGTAAGTTACAATATTATTTTCTTATGATTTAGACAACAGTTCAAAAGAATTCGAGAAAACTCGAATTGAGGGAAAGTCCCCAGGCAAATCAAATACGACAAGGAAAACAATTTAACAGACGTAATCTCAATCTAAAAATAAACGGATCTAAAAATCTACAAAGCTAAATTAATAATAATTAAAGTCCGAATACGAGTTTCCGGAAGCTGGTGAAATGACGCAAGGCCTGGCGTTAAGTCAGCTTAACCAACGCGTAAAATATAAACGGTAACGCCGAACCGAATCGTTTATCGCTATTGATCAATTTGCATAATTGTCCTATAATACAAGGAATTTTTCTCATCAACAAATAAAGTGGCCAATTATTTAAATTACAATTGTCCTGCAGCCGTGAAAATAGACACAGCCACAATTGAGAAAGTTGGTGCGCAAAAAAAGTTTATTTACGAATTTGTTGAGCATGAAACAACATAGCAAAACTTTAACTAGATATCAAACAGGTAAAAATGAAAGCTGGCTGCACTTACTAAAGGTAAGTGACCAGTCGCCAATGCATAATAAGGTTCAAAACGGTAGACAATACCAAAAAGTTAAAAATACAAATCATAAAAAGTATTGGTTGAGTCTGGAACATGAATTCAGCGGGCACCGGAGCTCCCTGCCTAAGGTCGCACGAAAATAGAGAACAAAGAAAAATGGGAAATCAGATCTTTTGTCGTTCGCTGAGTTGTTCCTGGAGTCTTCTGAACATGATTATGAAGGACGCGGCAGAAGATGGCATCAAGCTGGACTAGCAGCCTATGCAGGCATCTTTCGACAACGTATTCGGTTGGTCGGAAGACGGTTCCACGAGACTCTACATAGCATGAAGCGGGTAATGTATCTTTTTTTAGTAAAGTGTTTAATTAAATTGGGCTAGACCCAATGAGAATTTAATAAAACACCAAAATAAGTCGCAGACAACTAACTAAATTCTCTTGTAGGTAAGGATGATTTATATCATCCACGAAGCATGAACATTTCACAATCTTAAATCACCTTCCACACTTTTATCAGCAATCTACAACTTGCACGGCCAATAACTTAAGAGTCCCGTCTGACACCTACACTTCAGGAAATTCCACCAACCCAATTCAAAATCCACCTACAACTTCAAGAAGTTTCCTAAAACTAAAGTAACTTAACAAGTTCGAATCAAGGTTGGCGGCAAAAAGGAACCAAATACGCCTACTGAACTGCCGGGATGCTAATGCGAAAAATACATATAACAGTATAACTAAAGTCTATTCTCAATTTTAATTATAAATCTTAGCGTTTGTAATAATTTGTAATGACGAATTAGTTACAATCTAAATTATTTGTATACATTTTATCTACAAAGTATCAATAATACAAAAATAAATAAATGTCTACTTATGTGTTCTTGTTGATTATTTAAACAACTTGGACTTCTATGCAAAAAACCAAACAACAGCATTAACATCAAATATGTTCATTCTGTTCATTCATTCATTCATCATGCCAATAATTAGTAAATTAACACTTAATTTAATATACATACTGCAATTCTAAATTTTACAAATCTTAGCCTTCTAAATATTACTTCTGTTAATTGGTTGCCTTATTGAAATTCATATTAATTAATTTTGTGTTGAAATTAGGTATTCTACAGAATGAGTGGCAGAAAGTTTCTAATTTAAAATGACTATTCAAATCTTTAAATCAAGGTGATTTCCTAAGTTATTCTTAAAAAAACATTTTTATTGATGTGGATCTGAAAACCCTTCGTTGCGGTGCTGCAGCTATTCGCTGAATTTTGCTGATATCCTTGACAACAACTGCATTTACACTGCAATTTGCAAATGTAATTTTCAGAAACCCTGCATATGTGCATACAAAAATATATTTATAATATACCGCTTTGTAAAAATGTCGCCGAGGTCGGTGGTTTTTTCTGAGCGATAAAAACGCTAAAACGGCCCTTGTTCTCGGATAGCAAGTAAAATCGTAGGCCCCGTGTCCAAGTGTTGTTGGGCACGTCAAAAGAACCCTCAAACAGGCTAAATTTCCAGGTGTGGTAGGATCGCTCCCTGGCGTCGGTGGTTAGCCATAGTAGCAGAAATAGGCCGACGTTAAATAAAAAATAAAACAAACAAACAAACAATACGTAGGCGGGGACACAAAAACGGCCACCTATATAGGTTTTCAAATTGGCTCGTTCATTAGATCATAAGTAAAAAGGATGCGCTTTTGGGGCGGTTGTATCAGTTCTATACAAGTCCCTCCCCCTTCAGTTCCCGCAGAGGTAAAGGGAAGAAACTTGAGTTATTTTCACCACAGTGAAGACCTCTTCGGGACGGATAACTAACTGCCAAATGAAAGCGAAGAGGCCGGTGGCCTCTCCACTTACCGTCAAAGAAAGGGTGTAAGAAAACCGCAAATCATAACAAGGAGAGTTCTCTAGAGTAACTCTTCTCCCGAAAGAGGCAGCCAACTCCGTAGTCATAGCGAGAAAACTTGCGCTCTTTTCACCAAACTAGTTAAGGCAATGGAACGTAAGATGTTTCCAGGGACACCAGAATTTTTGTAGAGTCCTTTTCGTCCCGCAAGTGGCAACTAACTCCCTAATTAAAACGAGCTCAGTTCTTTCCAGTTCAAATATCTAACCTACCTTCTCACGTGAGGTAACACAATCACAAGTCAAGGCAACACGACTTTAGACTCTCACATGCGGTAGTAGGAGTTCTATAGTCTCACCCTTTAGGGATGAAGTAGTAAACTCCCTAATTATAGCGAGACAGCCTAGAATTTTTTTGTCGATAATATCAGTCTCACACAAACCCTCCCCTTTCGAAAGTAGTAGTAAACCTACAAGTCAAGGCAAGAAGACCTAGGAGTTTTTCAGCAATAATAGGAGGTTTGTAGAGTTCCTTCCCTCCAGAGAGAGGTAACTAACTCCCTAATTAAATCAACAAGACTTAAGTACTTTCCAGCCTAGACCTAATCTCTTTCTAGTTCAATTTTGTAGTCCCCCTCATGAACAAGACAACAAAACCAGGAGACAGATCAATGCGACTTTAGACTCTTTTATGGGATTGTAGAAGTTTTGTGGATTGCCTTCCTCGCGATAAAAATAGATAACTCCCTACTCGTAGCAAGGAATCATGTTATGATATCAGCTTTATAAATCGTACCCCATTCCCGTGAACAGTAAGAAATCTTCATCTTTCGTTAGGGTATCTTTCTTCCGAGAGAGAGGTCTCTAATCATAGCAACTAGACAAACTCTTTCCAACGATAATACCAATTTTGGAAGGTTAAGAAAGGTTACAGAGCCCTTATGCAAAGCAGTGAAACCTAGGTTCTTCTCAACGATAGTAGAAGGTCTATAGGTTCCGTAGGTACCGAGGAACGTATCTAATTTTTAAACTACTAGGAAAAATCGTAGACTGATATTTGAAGTATTGGCAACCCTATAGCTAGCTCTCAAGAAACGGAACTGACTCCCAAATATCAGCTTGAAACCTGGGTCTTCTCAATTATAGTCACAGACTGTACGTCCCTTCTAAAGAGGTATCAACGCCTAAACTACAGCGGAAGACCTGACTTGTTTTAGGCCCTAGTACCGAGTCTATTTATGACTCCGTTTCCAACTTCGGCTTAGAAACCCTATTTTCGCAAGCTATGGCTTCTTCAAAAGGAGCAATTCTATTATATGCAGGGACCTGGGACGTCGGAAAATGCCTTTCAAAGTTATTACGGTAGGTACCAGGCGACCAATCAGTGGGTTCGAAATTACAATCACCACCTCACGCTTTTAAGGTAACGGCCAATGTAATCAACCACCAACTCACTAATCTGGTGGGTATGTTCTGGTTTGTCATTTAATGATCAGGTCAGTCCAAGGCCTGGACATGAGATCCATCATCACGGCCCGCTGTAAGTGGTTCTACAAGATCAGGGTCTGGTAGTTTTTATAGTATGCGTTGGAATGATGAAATCCCAGGTTAGGCAAATAACTAATCATTGGGGCTAATGACAACCATCAAATGAGAGGGGGCCCTTCGTGATCGTATACTACATTATATAAAGTGCATACAAATCCTAGCTCTACTTATTGATAAGCAAGTTAAATGCTGAGTATAAAACAGATAGCACGAAGCCAGCTTGGGAAGTACCGGTTTCATTCTTGATGACTGTGTAATTCGCTACAGTATATAATGACAGCACAATTTTACAATTAATTTCTATTCAGTGCAACAAAGAACAAACTTAAGGTAAGTTTCTATTCTATTTAATTCTAATTTATATACTTCTACACCTTTATTTTACTAAAGTAGTTAATTGAACCTTAAAATTTCAACTATTTTTCACTATTTGTAAATGCATTAAATTTAAATCGATTTACGTCAAAGCAAGGAAAAGATACAACTCTTGTGGGCTAATTTTTTTCTTATAATAAAGTATAACTTTCGGACTGTAAATAAAGTTTCTTAACCTCGATAAGAAAATACAAGTAAAATTATCTTCTCTATTATCTATTAACTATTTCTTGCAAAATGTGTGACAAACATGGTAACCGTTATGCGGAAATACTTTTGTAAATATAATTGGAAATTGTGTAAGTTGGACACTCAGAGTAAAGTGCAAGAGGGGCGCTTGACCCCTCTTAGAAATTATTTTTATTTAATTTTTTTTGTAAAAAAAAGTTAGCGTTGGAGAAAATATATATTCTGCGCTCTCCTGGAAAAATTTCTGCAGCCCCCAAGAGTTTAACGGCTTGACGATTTAAATGTCCCTTTTTTTTATTTTTTTTTTATTTTCAATTTTCGCATCGACCACTAATTGGTCATTAGCGCATATGATACAATTATTGTACAATTATTATACAGTTATTATGCAATTATTATATTATATTATTTTACATTCTATATTTGGTTGTATAATTCTATGGATTTTAGAAAGTTTATTGTTTGTTGTAAATTTTCAGGATTTTCTCCGAGTGCTTCTCTTATATTCTCAGAAACCTTATATTTTGCACGCTGTTGTGTATATTTGGGGCATTCTATGATGATATGCTTGATGGTATTGGTAGTTCGACATGTATTGCATATAGGTTGCACTTCTCTCTTACATAAATAACTGTGAGTGTATTTAGTGTGTCCTATTCTGATCCGGGTTATTATCACCTGTGTTTTCCTATCTTTAGGGAATATCAGTGAATGTTTTATTGAAGATGTAATTTCTTTGAGTTTTGTTTCACTCTGGTTCCACTCCTCTTGCCAGATTTGACGTATACTTTGTTTGAAATAATTTTTAACATCAGAACTAATGTATACTTGAGATATCGGTATTGGATCGGTTGTTATGGCAGCGTCTCGTGCTGCTTTATCTGCTTCTTCGTTGCCAGTTATTCCCATATGTGATGGTACATAGATGATTACAATTTCCTGGGATGATATAATTATCATGGATAGCTGCTCCTTTATCGATTGGATTATTGGATTTGTGGGATGGTAACTTTGCTGTATTGCATACATCTCCCCTGTGCAGGTGCTGCAGATTGAGGGAAGTCGATAGCTATATTTTGTGTCGGGTGTTATTGCTGCTGATCCTACACTTTCTTCGACTTTCGATGCATCGGTGAATATGAAAGTGTGAGCTTTATATTTTTCTTGTAGTTGATGGAAAGACTTGCAGATTATGGAGGGGTGGATCTCATTTTTATTATAGATAGTTAAGGAGGTGTCTATTAATGGGAGAACTATATTCCATGGTGGGATAGTAATATCAGAGTACGGGAGGACAGGTGGAAATTCACAGTGTATTTCATGGAGATAGGTGTTAATTCGCTGATAGAATGGAGGCTGGATATTTTTTCTTTCTTCATATAACCTCCTGAAACGGCTCGAGAACGTATTTTTATTACTGGGGTTTTTTGGATTTTCTGCTATACGGGCAGCATATGAGAGGGATTGTTGTTTAATACGGTGTTCTATTGGCAGCTCATTTGTTATGCAGTGCAGACTTTCTATAGGGCTAGTACAAAAGGCTCCAGTAGCAATTCTTAGCGCTGTATTTTGGATTATCTTGATTATCTTACGGTATGTTTTTCTGCAGCTGGAGTACGTTATAATTCCATAATCAATTTTGGATCTGATTAGGGTTGTGTATATATGGAATAATTTGTTAGTGTCCGCTCCCCAATGATGACTTGCTAGAGTTTTCATTAGTCCGATTCCCTTCGCACAGGAATGCTTCAGATGATCTAGATGGGCTTTCCAATTTAGTTTCTGATCGAATATTATTCCAAGGAAGTTTATTTTATCTACATATTGGAGAGTCGTATTATTTAATTTTAAAGTTGGTAGAATGTTTGGTGTTCTTTTAGAGAATAATATGCATTTGGTCTTTTCAGAGGAAAATTTGAAACCCGTTGTTTTTGACCACTGTTCTATTTTGGTAATCGCATTTTGTAGTAGTTTCTGTATTGATTTTACATGTTTTCCTTTAGCATATATAGTTACATCGTCGGCGAACAAACTTGCTTTTACTGGAATTTCAAGTCCTTGGATGATATCATTTATGGCGATCAAAAATAGAGTGGAACTTATTACTGATCCTTGCGGTGTTCCATTTTGCAGAATTTTTCTACTCGAGAGAGTGTTTTTTAATTTTACTTGAAATGTTCTAGTTTGCAAAAAGTTTTGGACGAATGCTAGAATATTTCCTCTTATTCCCCAATTGAACATTTTCTTTAATATTCCATGTCTCCAGGTCATATCGAAAGATTTTTCTATATCAAAAAATACTCCTATTAATTTCTGGTTATTAGCAAAGGCTTCACGAATTTCTGTTTCAAGACTGATTATGTTATCATTTGTGGACCGTGATTTACGAAAACCACTTTGCTCTGGTTGCAGTAATTCATATTTGTCTAGGATCCAGATTAGTCTTCGATTCACTATTTTCTCTAAAAGTTTGGACATTGTGCATGTAAGAGATATAGGTCTGTAAGATGTTATTTTGTCTTGGGGTTTATTTGGTTTTAGGATAGGGATTATAAATGCTTCTGTCCATCTTTGTGGAAATTGATGTTTGATCCAAATTTGAATGTAGATTTTCAGGAGATATTGTTTAGCAGCTGTTGGTAGTTTTTGGAGAAATATGTAAGGTATAGTATCTGGTCCTGGAGAAGAATTTTTGGAAGTATTTAAGGCATCTTCTAGTTCTGCATAGTTGATGACTGAATTTGTTGGCTGTAAGTCATAGGTTGTAAGAATAAGGTTTTTGGTTTCTTCTTCTAATTTATATTGTAAAAATTCATCATTGTAGTTGTTGTTACTTGAGTTTTCTTTATAGTTTTGGGCTAATAGTTTAACTATTTCAGTTTCTGATGTTATAATATTTTTTTTTTGCTTTTTTGATAGTATAGCGAGCCTTGTTTCATAGTTTTTTAAAGGTTAATAAATTTTCAATAGTGTTGTGTCGTTTTAATTGATTAAAAGCGTGTTTACTTAGTTTTAGTGAGATTTCTTATTTATTGCGACATGTGCCGCATTTGTTATATAACCAGTGTTAGCGTATTTACCATTTGATCAATCTCCTGTTTATCTTGATATATTGGGATGTTTTCTTGTATTTCATTTGAGTATAGGGTCCAATTTGCATTTTTTAGGTTCTATGATGTTGAAGTTTCTGTGGTTTTTGCTTTAACTTCTAATGCATTTCCTATTTTTATAGGAAAATGATCGCTTCCATATAGGTAGGGAAAAACTTCCCAATCTAAGGAAGGTACTAAAGACGAATTGCATATGGTTAAGTCAATTGCTGAAAGTTTGCCATTATATGAGTTAAATCGGGTTTTCCCTCCAGTATTTAAGAGTACAAGATTAGAATTTTCTACTACCTCTTCTATTATTCTTCCTCTTGAGTCTGTTTTTTCAGATCCCCATGTTACATTATGTGAATTAAAATCCCCTAATATTATGCAGGGGGATGATAATTGTCCTAGTATGTATTGTATTTCAGCAGCAGTTATTTCTTTACTATTTGGGATATATATATATATATATATATATATTACAGACTGTTATTTTGAATGAAAGTTGAACAGATACTGCTATCGCTTCTAGATCGGTTACAAGTGGAATTTCCTGCGATACATACTTTTTGCTAATGTAAGTTGCCACTCCGCCACTTTGTTTTCCTGCATCTATTCGATTTTTGTAATATACATTATAACCTTTCATATCGCATACATTATTTTGATTGCAGTTTGTTTCTTGCAGTGAAATTATACTTGGTAATTCTTTGGAAATTATTAATTTTAGTTTTTCTAAATGGGCATAGTACCCATTTATATTCCATTGTAGAAAGAATGTAATATTAAAATGTTGATTGTTGAGATGTATCTGTGTCATATTCAGTTGCTATTTTTTCTTGTTCAATTTGAAGTTGTTGTGCAATTTTGTTTCTTACTCTTTGTGAGTCGAGATTTGATGCTTCGTTGGGTTAGATGTGGATAAAGGCTTGTCATCATGTATAGTAGCTTAGGAATATCTGTGGTATATTGTTGTGCAACACTTAAAGGATCTTGAGTTCCACGTACATTTTCAAGAAAATCACTAATTTGTTCAAAATTTAGTATAAAAGGTGGATTTTCTTGTGTTATTATTTTTTGGACAGGTGCCATTTCTTCTTGGATTGATATCACATTTTCAATAGAAGAACTCTTCTTTAATTTCTTTGGTTTTCTATACGTTTCGATTTGTTGGATCCTGTTTTCATGCAAGTTGTTTGATTCAGTATTTTCTACGGGTGTTGATCTACTATTTTCAAAAGGGGCGTTTTGCGAGGCAATACTAAAATCTGATTCGGCGCCTCTTTTATTTGACAGTATATTTTCATTGCTACTTTGGGTTTCTGATTCTTTTAAGTTTAGATTAGGGCAGTTATTAGTTACATGTCCTGTTTGTTTACATGTGAAGCATATTATTTCATCATAAGTTAAGAATATTCGATATGGTATTTCTTCATGATTAACTAGTACTGAGTTGGGTAACTGGATTGTTACATCTGGTTGTACATAGATTTGACGACGAAAGCTCAGTATGTGATTGTATTGCTCCCCGATTATGACTGCCCTTAAGAAAGACATTGGTGAAACAGTTTTTAGCCCAATTTTGGTAATTTCTGCCTCAAGGGCATCATGTGGAATGGAAGGGCATACGTTTGACAATATAATTCTTCGCGCTGGTGTTATTAATCGCCGGATTCCAACTTGTTTTCCCTCTATTTGTACAGCTTTATTGTAATTTACAATTTGATCTACAAGTTTTGTATTAGTCAGGTACATACATACACGATTGTTTGATATTCGTGACGCAAACAATATATTGGTAGGGCCAAGAATATTTCCAACAGCTGTGACATAATCTTTTAATTTTAAGTTGTCTACTACATTAAGTATAATAGCTTGTTCCTTTTTTGGGAACAAATTTGTTGCAGGTGTTTTAGTTGCTTTAGCATAAGTATTCATTGTTTCCCGACTTTTCTTCATCGATTTGTTCATCAGGTTGAGTATTTAACTGTAGGGTATTTTCACTGGGACTCCTGTACTCAGAGGTCGCCATTGTTGTTCAATATTTATTTAAGTTTAATTTTAGTGGTTGAAGTATTAAGCATGATCGCTTAGTTGGTTGTCTGATGTAAAGGCGTTCCAAGCGCCAACGCAACGTTAACCTTGCACGCTGTTTGTTAGTAATTATTTATATAGAAGGGTTAGGATATCAATTTGCTAAGTTATAAACTTCTAAGGGAAAAGAAATAGTCAACACTAAGAGCCCACCCCTTAGTAATGACGTTACAAAATTGTTTATGTAAGATTTTAGCTGAATCTCACCTATTTCTTGATTTACTTGAACAAGATTGTGGGACACGTTCACGCACCTATCACCGTCACCACTCCTCAAATGTCCCTTTTATGAATAAAATCTCCCTGCATTCTTTATGACTTGTAAATGTTTAATATTAGTTTTAATATTTTTATATACAATATACAAGTCGATCACTTCCGCAATTAATTTGAATGTTGTTACCGCTTAGGCCTAAAAGTGTCAATTAGGAGCATCATTATTTACCGGGGTTTGCTTTAACATTATTACCATCGGGAACATGCATGTCACTTGTGCGAAATTACCTAAGAATTTGATTTAAATTCAAAGCGTATACAAAAGAGCCTTCTTTATAACAACATTGAAATTTATTGTTGCATGTAAACAGTGTTACCTATACACAGTTACGTGTCATTACAATCGTCACGAACTATACATACCTGAAACACATTGTTTACTGTATTCGAGCAAAGTTAAATGGAGACAAATTGTCAATGCAAAGTATTTCAAGCCCGTCCCAGGTATATACAGTACTATCGAAGATGGTTTAAGGTAGCGCTTTATACCAAATTTTCTTGTCAGCCTACTATTACCAATGATACCAACAACCATTCAAATAGCGCAAGAAAGTACAAAAATAATGGCATGCCTGTTGATATTAATGTTTGCACAGGTAATTACTGTTGAGACTGTCTCGGTATGATTTCATTTGCGGCATTCGCTATGACCTCCGGAAACTCGTCAATTGTATTACAAACGTTTTGCATATAAATTTTTAAGATATTCAAACATGAAGTAGTCAATAGGTGTTAAATCAGGCGATCGTGGTGGCAAACAATCTCTGCTTATAATTTTCCCATTAAAAAAAAGTACCTTACAAATGTTCCCGCTGCACGTGCCCTGTGAACGGTTGCACCATTTTGCTGGAAAAACAGAAACTGCACGTTCATTATCATGGAGTTCATCGACAAACGGTCATAAAAATAGTTGCTTATTTACTGGCATTCAAGTGTTCATAAAAATCATTGCAGCAATTATTCTTCTTGTCAACATCGCAATCTAAATTCCAATTTTACGAAGATATATTGAGGTCTCCTACTGTATATAATAATTTACGGTTGATCATGTACACTAGCTTTGGAAGTTTACGTAGCCGTTAACATAGAACCGTAGCTTATGGCTGAAAATTGTTACATCTAAACCATACCATCGTCATTGTTTTCAGGTCTTTATTAAACTATTTACAATATCGTCGACACTTTTCAAAATCGCATCGCACCACTCCTAAAGGAGTGGCTATGGATGAAAATTCAGTACTTATTTCAAGGATGCTGATATGTACCATATGACAGAACTACAATGTAAATGTTCAGTAACTCAGTTACAAAAACAACATGGTGCTCTTTGTCTGTTTGACGAGGAAAAATGTCAATGGTTTGAATAAACTTTTCGATTTTTGGTGATAGTATCAGTTTTAAGACCCCCTGCCGCGCGTAGTAAGAAACTTCAAGTCAAAGCTACATACCTAGAATATTTCAGGGATTAAAATGTTCTGTAGGGTTCCTTCCCTTCCTAGAGAGGTAACTAACTCGCTAGTCAAAGCCATGAGACCTAAACCTGTTTCAACAACACAGGTTTTATAGAGTTCCTCTTCCATCCAAAGAGGTAACAAACATCCGATTTAGAGCAACTAAACCTACATTTTTCTCAGCAATAGTAGAAGTTCTATAAACTCATTCTGTTTAAGAAAGAAGAAATTAGCTTCTTCGTAAAAGCTACAAAATTTGGACCATTTTCAGCGGTAATAAAAGTCTTATAAGCTTACTTTTTTTTAAAAAGGCAATCAGCTCCCGAACTTCTGTTAGTTAGTCTTCTAGGTGATTTTCGCAGTCTGTGGCTCTGCCGACGTCCAAATGTCTGCAAGGAGACTTTCGACGATCATTCAAGTTCTGTGTAATCGTTGTTGAGGTTTTTTATTAAACTATATCGACGCTATTTTGAATCATCTACCAACAACTCTTGAATTACTGGCACGTTATATAAGCGCCGATGCAGTACTTTGTGCAAGCAATTTGACATAAACCATATGACAGCGCTACAATGTAAATGTTCAGTAACTCAGTTGCAAAAATAATATAGTGCACATTACCTGAGATGTCAAGGGCTTGA
The DNA here is from genome assembly GCA_014611495.1 of Limonius californicus. Lineage (NCBI taxonomy): Eukaryota > Metazoa > Arthropoda > Insecta > Coleoptera > Elateridae > Limonius > Limonius californicus. The sequence continues at coordinate 13,698 of JABXWE010048276.1, forward strand.
TTAAACTTTTCGTTTACGGTGATAGTATCAGTTTCATAGACCCCCTCCCTCGCGTATTAATAAACCTTCGAATGGAAGCTACAAACCTAGAATATCAGCGATGGAAATGTTCTGTATTGATCTTTCCCTTCCGAGAGAGGTAACTAACTCGCTAGTCAAAGCCATGAGACCTAAACTCTTTTCTGCTATAACACAGGTTTTGTAAAGTTCCTCTCCCATCTAAAGAGGTAACAAACATCCGATTTACAGCAACTAATCTACATTTTTCTCAGCGATAGTAGAAGTTCTATAAACTCCTTCTCTTTAAGCGAGAGGAAATTAGCTCCTCCGTAAAAGTTACAATATCTGGGCCGTTTTCAGCGATAATAAAAATTTTATAAGCTTACTTTTTTTTCGAAATAAGTAATCAACTCCCAAACTTCAGTTATTTAATCTTCTCGGTGGTGTTCGCAGGCTGTTGATGTCTGCAAGAAGACCTCCGACGATGTTAAAGTTCTGCGTAATCATTGTTGACGTTTTTCGACGCTTTGTAAATGTTCAGTAACTTAGTTACAAAAACAACATGATGCTTATTATCTGTTTAAAGAGGAAAACTTGTCAACGGTTCGATTAAACTTTCCTGTTTTCGGTGATAGTATCAGTATCATAGACCCCCTCCCGCACCTAATAAGAAACCTTCGAGTCAAAGCTAAAAGCCTAGAATATATTAATGTTCTATGTGGTTTCTTCTCTTCCGAAAGAGGTAAGTAACTCGATAATCAAAGCAATGAGACCTAACCCTACCAGATTTTGCAGAATTCTTTTCCCATCCAAAGAGGTAACAATCATCCGAATTAGAGCAATGAAACCTACATTTTTCTCAGCGATGGTAGAAGTTCTATAAACTCCTTCTCTTTCAGAGAGAGAAAGAAGCTAAAAGACTTGGCCGTTTTCAGCGATAATAAAAGTTTTATAGGCTTACTATCCCTTCGCAAAAGGCAATCAACTCCCGAACTTAGTTAGTTAGTTGTCTTCTCGGTGATGGATGGATGGTGGATCTGGCGATCTTCAAATGTCTGCAAGGAAACCTTCGACTATAATTCAAGTTATGCGTAATCATTGTTGAGGTTTTTCATTAAACAACTATTAAATGACTGGCGCTTTATGTGAGTACCGGTACAGTACTTTCTGCAAGCATTTTAACATGAACCGTATGACAGACCTACAATGTAAATGTTCAGTAACTCAGTTACAAAAGCAACATTATGTTCATTACAGTTTGACGAGATAAACATCTGTGTCGTTTGTTGAGACATGCATCCATCCTTTTTCCTTTACAGACGCTCACTGTCCCACGGTTGAACGTTACAATGTACATTCTTCTTAGTATTTTTAGCGGTGTTAGATATTTTCCAGATGGCGAGCTGCTAACCCACCGCCCCAACCCCCATTCCTGGAGGGCCAGGTTTTTCTGTTGGGGTATACTCCCTTAACCGAATGATTCCGGTTTTAAGGCGCCGGAGACTCGCCTTTCATCCTTTCCCGTTAGCTACAGTCTATAATGACTACAGTCAAGGAGTACGACGAGAACGTGGGAATAGGATTTAATGGCAGATCTGCTAAGTGTATTCGCAGAGGCTTTTCTCGAGATTTATAGCATGCACCTATTCCATATCGGTGTATGCCCTCGAGACCATAACATCCCTTTACTCCTCTACAATGTACATCTAGCTGAATATTTCATCATGAACTGCTTCTTAGAGGAATTGCTCTTGGAACTGATTGAAGAAAGATCGATCCTATCAAAACAAATTTATTCTTCTCTGGTATGGACAGCATGATAATCTAAAAATATATATACTTGGTATCATTATTTAGAACAAACTGTTGTAATTTAATGGATTCCTCTAATGAGATAACCCATTATAACGTTTTAGCATTAAACAAAACTGTTTTTGCGTTAGGATTACAAAAATAAAAGAATGAACACATGAAACAGTGCACAGGCAAAATGCCCATGCGCCGCTAATGCACTCCGGGGATAAAAGTACTGGTAAACAATGGGTTTGCAGACAAAACGGAACGTATTGTTGATAATAATGCAACTAAATCGAGGTTACGTGTCTTTCAATTATTATAGTTTTGCTTGCGGTTAAGTAGGGAAGAGAAGAACATGTTTGGTTTTTAATTAAACGTTTAACGCAAAACATAGAAATAGTTATATCACAGAAATAAAATATTTGTTTCAGGTCAACAATGAAGATTGTTCAACCGATATTCCGAATACTGTGGATTATTGTGTTAATAATAGTGGAGCTAACAACGTCTACACCATGTACTATCCACAATTATGGCCAAGTTTGTGAATATAGTTCCTGCTGCAACCTACAAGAAATAGCTTGCACAAATGTGACAGTCGCAACCCTCACACAATTCTACAGCACACAGGAAAGTAGTTACTGCTACAGTTGCTACGCCCTAGGAATCTACCACTCAAAAATATCTACTGTGGATAGCAGTTCATTTGCTACAAAAATTGGTTGCCCTTTATACCGAGTGAGATTAATTGATAACCACATACAAAATATAGCGGAAGATGCTTTTGCTGATCACTCCACTATAAAGGATCTTCAACTCGATTACAACGAAATTACCGAGATCAGCTTCTTGGACTATCTTTACGAGTTACAGAAACTGAAACTAAGCAATACCAATTTAACTCAAATTGTAGCCAGTAGTTTCAAACAGCTAAGAAAATTAAGAAGTTTAGATTTGTCGTTTAATAAGCTGAGGTCTCTCGGAAATGCAAGCTATAATTTGCAGTCTTTAAACGAATTTTACCTAAATAACAACAATTTAAGCAACATAGAATCTAACATTTTCCAAAAACTCTATAATTTAAAAATTTTAAACATGTCTTCAAATCAATTGGAATTTATCGACAATGAAATATTTAGCAACCTGCAAAATTTGGAAATGTTATGTTTAAGTAATAACCTACTAAGAAATGTAAACGAAAATTCTTTCATATCATTAAAGAACCTAAATCATCTGTATCTTGCCAAAAATAAACTACTAACAATAACAGAAAATTTTCTCACTGGTTTAAGTAAATTGAAATATCTATACTTGCAAGAAAATCTATTAGAATCTATAAATCCTAAAGCTTTCGAAGAGCCTAATGAACTAACAGTAATGGATTTAAGTGGCAATAATATATCTAGATTGGAAAATAATAACTTTATTGGCGTGAATAGCTTAACTCTATTGAACTTATCAAACTCCGGCGTTAACAATATCGAACCGGGAGCTTTTAATTTAATGAAACGTTTAGCAAGTTTAGATTTGAATAATAATAGTTTAGAAGTTCTAAAGGAAAATGCTTTCAATGGACTTGTTAACTTAGGATATCTGAATCTGCAAGGAAATCAAATAAAGTCAATACAACCGAATGCATTTCTAGACCTTAACCGTTTAAGATCAATAGATGTAAGTGGAGCTAAAATCAGGATGTTGCAAAATAATACGTTTGCGGGATTGCACAGTTTAGAACAGCTTAATCTTACGAATTCGAGCATTGAAGTAATACAGCCAGGAGCTTTCAACACCTTGAAAAGATTACGAACATTAGATTTAAGTAATAACAAAATAAAAATATTGGAAGGTAAGGCATTCAATGACCTTTCTGGTTTAAGGCGCGTATATTTATTAAAAAATGAAATTCAA